>PVIW01005148.1:0-113281 GCA_004026585.1 Noctilio leporinus
TAGGATTCTCTCTTTGTCTTTGAAATTCGCCATTTTAATAATAATGTGCCTTGGTGTTGGTCTGTTTGGGTTGATCCTCATTGGGACCCTCTGTGCTTCCTGAACTGGATTCATGTTTTCACTCATCATGTTAGGGAAATTTTCTATCATGACTTTTTTGAACAGGTTTTCCATTCCTTGTTTCTCTTCTCCTTCTGGTGTCCCTATGATACTGATGTTGTTACGTTTCATGTTGTCCTGCAGCGCTCTTAACCCCTCTTCAGTCTTACTCAGCCTTTTATTATTCTCTTGTACTGTCTTGGAGTATTTGTCTACATTATCCTCCAACTCGCTGATCTGGTCCTCTGCTTCCTCTAGCCTACTGTTGATTCCTTCTACTGTATTCTTCAATTCAGAAATTGTATTCTTCATTTCCTGCTGGCACTTTTTGATAGTTTCCATGTCCTTTTTCATGCTGTTGTAGTTCTCAGTAAGTTCCTTGTAATTTCCCTGGAGTTCTTTGTAATTTCCCTGGAGTTCTTTGTAGTTCTCCTGGAGTTGTTTAGTTTTCTTTGATGTGGCTGAGCTCACTGAGCTTCTCTATCATCATTCTTTTGAATTCCTTATCTGATATTCCAGGTGCCTCTGTTTCATTTTGTGTTCTTTCTGGGGATTCTTCCTTTCCTTTTGGTGATGGACTGATTTTTTTTTTCCCCATTTTGGGTGTCTGTTCTTGCTTTCTCTTTATTTATTTATTTATTTTTGTTCTTTCCTTGGGTTAACCTGCTTTGCTTCCTTGCCTTAGTTGAGCACCCTTCTGTGATAGGAAATTTGTGGAGTTCAGTGTTGCCGTCTCCCAGATTTTCTCCACTTGCTGTTCTTGGTGTGTCCTTTATTTGAGCTGTCTGGTTGTATTCTGGGCCTGTGGGCTTTTAGCAAAAACAAAAACAAAAACAAAAACAAAAAAAACAAAAACAAAAAACCAAACCAAACCAAACCAAACAAACAAACAAAAAAAGCAAAAGGAAAAAAGAAATAAAAATGATAATAATAATAATAAGAAAGGGTTTAGATGGCTGTTCCCCCTTAATAATCTCTAACTGGTCCAGATGGAGCCTGGACCTGAGGGCTTTTAGCAGAGGGAAAAAAAAGAAAGAAAAAAAAGGGAGAAAGTCATAAGAGAAAGAGAAATCAATATTAATAAAGAAAAGGTTTAGGTGTCTGTTCACCCTTTATGGTCTCTGTTTGGTCTAGGTGGAGCCAGAACCAGTGGGTTTTATCAGGGAGAAAAGAAAGGAGAAAGAAAGAAAGAAAGAAAAAAAATGAGGGGGGGAGGAAGTCACAAGACAAAGAAAAATCAATATTAATAAAGAAAGGTTTTAGCTGTGTGTTCCCCCTTTATGATTTCTGATTGGTCCAGGTGGAGCCAGAACCTGTGGGCTTTACCAGGAAGAAAAGGAAAAGAAAAATTAAAAAAAAAAAAAAAAAGAAGAGGAAGGAAGAAAAGAATAAAGAAAGGGTTTAGAAAGGCTGGGGAAGGGAGGAATACTTAGATTGAGGAACTGGGAATGCATTATAGCCACAGAGTGAATAGACTTTAATTTGAGAGTAGGGGGAGGGTCTTGGGTATTTAGGTGGATTAAGGTATGGTAGGGATTAAGAATATGTGAGAAGTAACTTTTGCAAAGGATATGTTGGGGCTTAACAGTTCATATTGCTCTCGGTATAACTCAGGTGCTTGAGATTGGCAGCAGTCCCTTTCCTGATGCTGCCTCTTTTTCTTGGTCAGGACTTTACAGTTTATAGTCTATATTCTAGCCGGTCTTGGCGCGTTGCAGGGCCTCTGATTGTCACAGATGGGGCCGATTCTGAGTGTCCGCCCCCAGGTAGGCTGGGCCTTCTGCAGCCTCGCTGGGTTTTAGGGCTGCCGGTGTTCTGGAGCCCGCAGGGTGCCCCCTCCCACTCCTAGAGGACGTTCCTGCCCAGGACGTGCACCCAGCACTTCTGCAGGGCAGCCCGCAACTTTGCTGGTCCCTGTGATTACTGGCCCCACCCCCACAGTTCCGGGAGGAGGCCGGGCCTGTCAGTCAACACTGTCTGAGGTCCGCCTACACTGTCCCGCCCTTCCGGGGTGGGCACCACTCCTCCAAGCCAACCAGCTCTCTGGGGAGTCCTTTATGCGGCCTCTGTGATGAGCCCCTCCCAGGTGTGGGCGGTGAGGCCTTTGTCTCCGGCAATGGCGGGTCAGTTGCCCCCGCCACCAGTTCCCGGCTGACCCACTCGCTGTTTGGAGTTTCAGCAGCGCCTGGGGCCCTGTGTGGTTGCGCAGGGCTGGGCCTCCCCCCTCGCAGGGGCTTCTAGCTGCTGTTTCCCCGGTGGCCCAGCAGCACCGTTTTCGGCCCTCTAGCCGCCCCGGCTGGTGCACTTCCCCGCTCCCCCACTCCGGCTTCCCGCAGGACTCTTCTCCTCCGCCTCTAGCTCTGCTCGGAGCCTCCTCTCCCTGTTGCAGGAGTGAGTCTCTCACACAGTCTCTCCCCTGCAAGAGTTCGATTCTGCGTTCCCTATGGTGTTTGCCCTCGCTACCTGCACTTCACTGTTGAGACTTCCAGTCTCCAGGGAGCCTGGAGCTGCCTCAGTCAAACACGCCCCTCTGGGCAGAGCCGCCCCTGCCCAGAGCCGACCTCCACCCACCGGCCGGTCAGTCGGGAAAGCCTCACCTACTGTCCTGCTGGCCTCCTCTGCCTCTGGGCTGTGCTCCCCTGTGTCCAGATGCTGCCCACTCCAATTCCTAGGGTCCTGAAGATGTCTCACGCTCCCTATCCTGTCCTCTAGCTTCTTTGGTACTCCAGAACACCATCAGCACTGCTCTCTACTCTGTCGCCATCTTCTCTCCCTACTTTTCTCTTTAAAATGCTTTTTTCTTAGCTTTGTCTGCTTTAAGAAATGGCCAGTAAGCAGTAATAGAAAACCCACTTAGCAATGATCACTTCTAGTGCTTGTTTGTAATCTCTAAATGTTAGTGTAGGTAGCTAGATATTAATAAAGGAAAGAAACAAAGGGAATAAGGCATTAAGCATAATAAACTAGGTGGCTGAATGGGACCATAAACCTGATTAAGCCTGAAAGTAACTGCTTCAGACACCCTAGATGGTTGTAGCATTACTCCACCAAGGAGATTAACATCCCTTCTTTCCTTGTGTAGGGAGGAAAAACAGGCTATCCAATCTCCCCAGGGTACAATGGGTCCACTTGCCTGGCCTGTGTGTAGGAGGACTAGAGCAATAAAGAGGAAATTGCTTCGTTGAGTGCATGCCCAGTAAAAGCCAAGATGGGGGAGGTCCTTCTACTTTGAGGCATGTGTAGTAGAAGCGAAGATGGCAACCATAGAGGTCTATCTGTTTAGCCTGGCAAAAGATTGGATAAAAGATACAGAATTTTAGAAGATCTAGGAAATGGATTAATGGGGGAAAGGGTTCAGCCAAAGCTCATGAAAGATTGGGAAATTGATTAGTTTGAAGGAAACAACTGCTCCTTCTGAAGCTTGAGATAGCAAGATAATATAATCAGAGCTTAACAAAGACAAGCCCCCCCACCCCCTCTCTATTTCTCTCTCTCACACACACACCTGCCCATTCACCCTTTCTCCCGTTACAGCCATGTGGTCCTTGCAGCCATGAGGGCTCCAAGCACTAGCCTGGGTGCTGTAACATAGCTTCAGTCAGAGCGCAGCTGGGAACAGGGACTAAGCTAGCCAAGTGGGACAGAGGCAGAACTGGATTAAACTTTGGCATGGACTGAGCCAATGGCATAGCATTTTTGGACCCTGGCCCAACTCCTGAAATTGATGAAGATGAGGTTGGATTTCTTCCACAGGGAGACAGAGCTCAACCTGGAACTGTCCTTTGTGTTTGCTCCAGCTTCAATAAATCTACCACCATACCTCACCCTCCCATGTGTGGTCCCTGAAATGCTTTTCCGGGGACACCACAAGAACTCCATTCCAGCCCTGGCTGGTAGCACAGTGGATAAGGCACCGGCCTGCGAACCCTAAGGTCTCAGGTTCGATTCTCCAGCCAGGGCACATAACCAGGTTGCAAACCAGGTCTCCAGTCAGGTCTGTAGCTGGAGGCAGGTGAAACGCAACCATACATTGATGTCTCTCTCCCTCTCTGCCTCTCTCCCTTCCCCTCTTTCTAAAAATAATGAAATAAAATCTTAAAAAGAAAAAAAAAAAAAGAACTCCATTCCACTGGCAACATAAACATTATTTCCCATACCAAAAAAAAAAAAAAAAAGAAAAAGAAAAAGAAAAAGAAAAAAAGAAAAAATGAGAAACTATGATTTGGGTGAGGGGAAGAAAGTATACACCATGAGCCAGGCATATGTTATTGTTCCAGAAGAAAAGGAAATGTTCAGACAATCCTAGAAATGCTTTAAAAACATTTAATATTTAGTTAAAGGGGCTCCTACTGGCTAAAAATGAGATAAATTAAACATTCAAGAGAATAACTACAATTAATTAAATATATCTAACCTAGAAAAAATTCTGAGTTCATAATAAAGCTCACAAAAGAAAAATTGGTTATATTTGGAGGTATTTTTGGCACCAACTTCACTTGAAAATTGGCTAAATAAATAATTTCCTGTCCACCTACATGAATGTTATTTTATGGCAGTAAGATGGTGAGGCAGAAATGTTTTTATTTGTAGAAGAATATAGATAATCAATGCAGAAGAAATGATTTATTTAGAATATTATCATTTTAAATTCTCAATAGGGAAAACAATTTTATGCAAAGTTTATCAGTGAGTATTAAAACTAATACATAAAGAAAACTGTGTAACAGATGGGTTACACTAATAATACCTGAGCCTAAAATATCTTAACACTTCTAAGAAAAATCATGTGTTTCTTAATGTTATAAAATAGAAGATGTGCAGTATAAGGTATAAGATATTCTTGTAGTCCCACCTCCATTTAGTCAAACTTACAAATTTAACTACTCATGAAATGTGAGAGAGAAAGGAAAAAGTTAAGTAGCATAGGAAGCAACGAGCTAAATAAAAATATAAGGGACATGTTACATGACAAATGACCTAGTTGCTTTAAAAAGTAAATGGTAGCAGAAGGGTGAGTTGGAGATTTCTGAATGATAGAAGGCTAGCAGTGTAAAAACATGTAGGTATTGTTGACCTCAAGAAGGAATAGACTTGCTAAGAAGGACTCCTTATTGTTAATTGGGCTCAAATTTACATGTATAATCAGAGTCTAGCAGTCATTGCTGTCAGGGACTTCTCATGTACACTGCATATCAGGGAAAAATCACGGACTGAGCTACCAAGTCTTTTGCACTGTGTTTTTGTGGTCTGAGCTGACCTTTACAAAGGAGTTCCTAAAATATATATATATATATTTTTTACCCATGGCCAGTGACCTGCTGGTCCAATAATAACTGAATGGCAATATCCTCACTTACATCCTTACTGCTCTATCAGAGCAGCTCTGTAACAACCAGTCAAGAAATATATTTCTAACTAAGCAGGGCACTGCTAGTTGGAACAGACTATGCAAATAAAGATTGCTCATTTGCGTAAAATGGACCAACCAGGGACTAGGGCAGGGACTCTAAAGAGCAGCCTCCCTTTGTCTTATCTGGGTGCATTTCGGGTTTTCTCTGGATGCTGTATTTTTCTGGTTTACAAACTCTTTACCTAGATAAAGTTTCTCCTTTTACTGTACCCCAGATTGGGAACTCCTATTGGCGTTAGATTGGTGGCAGTGTCCATTTTGTATGTGTGTATGAAAATAATTGAAAGAAAACCTTAAATGGTTCGGCTCAACAGAAAAGAGATCTGGGAGACCAACAGGTAGAAAAGGGAGGAATCAGTAAACTAGAAGTAACTCTGTATTTTAAATGTAGGGAAAGAGAAAATGAAAACATGGGAGGGATAGGAGGCTAGGAAGTCAGGCTCAGAAGAGAATATTGATGCAGGTGAAATATAAAGCAGAACAGATCTGCAGGTGATGTAATTTATTGTATGCTTCTCTGCATTATGGGTTGAAGTTCAAAAGAGTTGAAGGCATTGGAGTGAAGGAGGCTAAAGCTGTAGTTTTTATAATCCAGTTACATGATTTTTGAAATCTCCAAGAATGAGAGCAGGAGCTAGAGTAGAAAGAAAAACTGTACCACAGAATCTAGATGCTTCATTGAGTAAAGAAGAATTAACATGTAAGTTGGAAGAGATGAGATGTCATTTATTTCAAAATATGAGTTTTGACTGAAATGGCAATGGGAAATCAGGAGAGTATCAAGATCCTCCTGAACCCAAGTGCATTTGATAAGAAGTAAGTAGTTTCCACTGGGGAAGACAAAGAAGTGAGGTGGGTATAGTGTCTATTAAAAGGAATAAACTCAGCACTTTTTCTTGTATAGTGAAAAATGGTGTGAAGAGAAATAAGTGGAAATGCGGAAAGAGGATCTAACAACAAAAAGCATAGAGAACCATGAAAGGTAGGAGATAAGTGAATTTCAACATTAAGAGGCACATTTGGAACCTGTACCTTTTTTACCATTCCTCTATGGCAATACGTATGTTTATTACTAACACACCATTCACCTATTTGCTGAATAAAAGCATTGTGACATTACTATATTATCTCTCCATATTTGTTAGTCTTAGTGTAGCTTCCTACTTCTCCTTTATTCCTTAGAATGCAAGAGGCAGTGGTAGAATTTTCTTAATAAATAGAACTTTTCACATTTGATTTACACCAGATATATTTTTACACTTCTTTACATTTTTAATACCAGTTTAGAATATAGTTACAGGTTAACTATCCACACATGGAAAACATCAAAGGTGATTTTAGATGAAGGTGAAGTTAAACACAGTTACCACCTAAGTAACTTGTGCTCTCACAGTTGGATGAACATGTACATAATTCAAATACATGATTTGGCAAAATGAAAAATTTCTAATGAATTCACAATTATTTTTGGATTAGGCTTAAAATTCTACTGTTAATTCTGAATTACAAGGGTTTAACGGCATGTTTGATTGATTCATAGTACTATATGAGGCCTGTCCTGAAAGTATTGAGCCAATGTCAATATAATTAGAACAGTTTGTGCAGCCAATACTTTCGGGACATACCTCATATATGAAAACAATAAATAATAGTTCACCTTAGAATTTGAAATTACCCAGGGTTTTGGAGTAGATCGCCATTACTCTGTTGGTTGGCTTAATATATTTTTACTAACTTTTTAATTCTACATTTTTTTTTCAGAAAATATTTAAAGCATTAAGTCTTTCAAGCATCTGTTGGCATGAGGTTTTTAAGATATTCAGAGATTAATAAAATTTTGATGTGGGAATGAACCTTGAAGTTCCTATAGCACAATGACCTTAATATCTTAGTAATGCTCTCCTTACAAAAATAACTTATGTTCATGAGATACAATAAATCTGTAAAGTAAGTAGAATGAGGATTAGCTTTACAGATGGGAAACTGAAGGCTAGATGGGTGTAAGCCATGTTCCCAGCTAGGGGCTGAGACTCCAAATCAGATCTCTGTCTCCACATGACTTAATCTTTCCATGACACACTTTTCCTTTTAAAGGACTTCATTGATAGAACAGGAAAATAGTTTCTTGTGCAATATGTAGAAGAGCTGATGAGGTTACTTGGCTATAAGCCTGCCATTTAGTTTAATATGCAAGCAGTGGGTGATGCTGGGACTGAACACAGGACAGAGTCAGGAGACTTAGATTTGAGTCCCAGACCAACTTTTTGATTCTAGGAAAGATATTTAAACTCTGCTTCCCATGGTAAATAGAAATAATAATACTTGCTTTAAGGAACTATTATCAGAGAAGACAAATACAATATGTGCAATTTAAAAAACAAAATAAACAATCAAACAGAAACAAACTTATAAAGGAAACAAAATGATGGCTCCCAACTAGAAGGGCATTTTGGAAGGTGGGTGAAAAGGGTAAATGAATTAAGAACTAAAAATTGGCAGTTACAAAACTTTCATGAGGATGTAAAGTACAACATAGGGAATACAGTCAATAATATTGTAATAACTATGTAAGGAATTGGATAGACACTAGACTTATTGGAAGGAATCACTAAGTTATAAGAATGTCTAACAACTGTACATCTAAAACTAAAATAATTTTGAATATTAATTGTAATTGAAAAGAGAAAACAAGGAAGAAACTGTTATTAAATGAATTGCTGTATGCTAAGTTTCTTGGGAATAATAGTGAATGATTGGAATGCTTGAAATTGTTGCTGTTGTTACTGTTATAGCAGGAAGTACATAGGTTCTACACAGTGGTCCTCTCAATTCCCCTAGTATTCTTACCAAGGGACCAGGAACTTAACTTTGGAAGAGCTGCCTAGAAAGCCTGTTGTAATTTAATAATGCATGAAAAATGCACCAAGGGGAGGAAGGAACCAATTAGGAAGCAATTAAGGAGATTGCAATTACAATGCATCTTAATAAAGTCCAAAACTTATTACCCCACAAATAGAAGACAGGCTAGTTACCTGTAGAAGAAAAAAATAAATGGAGATAATAAAAGTTTACAGGGTAGATACTATGAAGACAAAGATCGGAAAGGGGGAAAAAACCCAAAAAACTATATTCTACTATCTTCTCTGTGTGTCCAAATCCTAAGAATTCTTCAAGAAGCTGTTCTCTTATGACTCTCCTCTAAGCATGTCTGTTCAGTACTGTTATTAAATTGTGGGTCTTCCTTCACAATTAAAAAAGTAACCCTGATAATTACCCAGATAGGAAGTACAACTGGTTATTGAACTCTTGAAAAATGATCAATTATCTTAGAAATCAAATAAATGCAAATGAAAATGATTTAATATTCCACCTGCTTTGAAAATTAGAAAATATTTTTAAGTGTCATTTTCCTGTCCCCTGTTCACATTTGTATTTGGTAATCTTGCCTAATACTGAGGAGCAGTACTGCTGGAGTACATGACTGTCCAACAGGTGTGTTGTAGGGAAAGGAGCCCTGTCTGAGAAAGAAGTTAAGAGACTGAGCCAATTAAGACCCCAGCTCCAACAATGGAGTTATGAGAAATCAGATTTAGAGTCATCTGCTATTTATTTATTATGTACTATGTGAGAGGTGAGAACTTTATATTACATAATCTTCACAGTAATCTCTGCCTTTTGTTGTGTCCTCATTTGTTCAGAGATGGGAGGGGTATGTAAGACTCAGGAATTAGGTACTTTTCCCAAGTTCAGGGTTTTTGTAAAAAACATTAAGTTGATATATGTAAAAATATTTGGGAAGTAATTGTTATTATTGTCCTTATAACAAAGAGAAACCTTTGTGAGAAATGTTAGATGCTAATTGTTGCAAAGAATATGAACAAATGATGAGTGGACCTAAATATTTTTGATGACAAATAATGAGAAATTTTTAGTTTTGTTTTAAAGGTTTACATTTCTATTTTAAAATGACATTGTACATCGAAGCCAAAAATGTGGTCATGATATCTGAAAACTGCTTTTAATGAGTTGCATATTTTCAAATTAGATTTATTTTCCTTATTTGGAATGTTAGTATGATTTCCTCAATCACTCTTTTAAAATCTTTAGTTATGTCCAGATCCCAACAGGATGGTTTGTTGTTGATCTCACTCCCAAAAGTCTTAGACTCTAGTACCATATTATTCCTACTTTAGTGTGATATACATGGTAATATATTATTTACCTTCTTTTACTTTTTTCTAATTATAAAAATGATTATGGAATTATGTTTTTCATGTCTGATTGTTTCCTGTGTGTGAATTATTTTCTCACAGTGGATTTGTACATCCCTTGATGCAGAGGCTGTATTTAATTCTATATATGTCTTACAGTTTTATTATACATATTTTCTCATTACCACTTGACCCAGTGCTAGGTATATTGAAGGCCATGCTCCCGCTGTAAGGGGAATCAGAAATAACAAAAAAATTGTAATTATAGAATTGGAACAAACTGTGAAGCGACATAGGACCTGGCCATGCCCTGATACAGCAGTTTGCTTCTCCACACACCCAATCACCATTTGACCTTTATCTAAACCGCCATTCACAATTTCACCAAAGTCCTATGGAAAATTTTAGTTTCAGTACTGTAGACTGCAAAGAAAAAAGAAACTCCTACCCTTCATGACAAAATGGATAAAGCTGGAGAATATTATGCTAAGTGAAATAAACCAAGCGATGAGAGACAAATACCATATGGTCTCATCTACAAGTAGAACCTCATGGACAGAACAGAACAGACTGACAGTGACCAGAGGGGGAGGAAGGAGGAGGGCATGGGGGGGGGGGGAAAGAAGGGGAAGGGTCTACTCAAGGAACAAGTGTAAAGGAACCATGGACATTTACGTGGGTGTAGAGTTTGATTGTGGGTGTGGGCGAGGTAGAGGAGAGCAATGAGAGAAAATCTGGGACAGCTGTAACAGTCCAATAAAAAAGGGAGAAAGAAAATTTTAGCTTTAGTCAGGGAAGAGTTTTGGAAAATCTATCGCATTAAAAATTTAGGTGATTCAACATGAAGAACTCTTATTTATGGATTAGTTCTGATTTTTTGATTAGTTAAAACCCTCTAGGTTTCTGTCTTATTATCAATACAGGTTTCTACATGGTAGGGTCTTTCCTGGTTTCCCACCATGATTGCTTTACATTCCTTTATTCCCTTGTGTAAGGTATCATTTTCTCTCTTGAAGCACTGCTTTATATTGGAAGTAACATTGGCTCTGCAACCATGCACACTCTAGTGAATTCTTATTCTGTCATTCCCTGGTATGTGATTGTAGATAATCCTTTATAAAATTGAGTTATCTAATTTGTAAACAAGATTTATTGTACCTTACTCAAAGAGCTGTAGAAAAGATTAAAGGTAACTAGTGCTTGACATTTTTTCAGTTAAAAAATCTTGGTTTCTTTCCATTTTCTTTTTCTTTCTTCTTGTCCATTCAATGTAGAAACTAGAACATTCTCCTAAACTTTGGCTTATGTTTCAACCTTGCTAGCCCTTACAGGTCTTCACATTATCAACCCTGTCATCATTGCTAGATTATCTTGGTTTTCTAATCTAGGGTCTCTCCTGCTTTCATATAATATACTACTGAAATCTTGTATGAAAGTCACAGATGCAAAAGAAAGCAGAGTAATAGACTTAAATATTGCCTATTTAAGTCTTTATTTTAAGACATTACATAGGTATACCCCACATTGTAATTTTAAGTTCTTTTCACTGCTAAATATAATACAATGTATATGTAATTATAAAGCACAGATTAAAACATTAAATATAATATAAAAAGGAAATAGTTTAAAAACTTTTTATTTTTTCAAATTGTTTTGCTCAGGTAATTTGAAAAGACAATGATGAATTCTCATTTTAATATTGGAAGAAAGGGCAAGCTGTTCATTTTGTGAGATGTTTTGTAACTTTGGGAAATTTTTGTGAAGGTAACATAGACCACCAGCCTTTTTCTTTTTATGAAGAAATCTGTTCTACTCTAGGAAGATATGAGCTTCTTGTGGAAATAATTATTGGGATGCTTTTATAATGCCCACTATCAAAATATAATTTCAAGTATCATGGTAATTTTTCTTTGAGAGGCTGCTGCCACTTCTTCTCTCTACATTAACTCATTTCTTGAAACAAGTTTGCTGAAGTTAGTTTGTACTAAAGTGGAAACTTATTGTCCATATAGCTTCCTGTTTCCATGATGTTATATGGGCAGGTCATGATGGAAATATTTGCAGCATGGGAATTGGTCAATGCCACAAATCAGGTAACATTTTTTGGAGAGTTGGTTGTAAAAGTTTTATCAGTACCCTACCATCCCAATACCTGTCATTTATGCTTACATTTATTAAATTTATTCAGTGGACACGAGAGTCATCAGATTACATCTGATATCATTTCTTCTACAAATAATCTCTTAAATGCTCACTGTATGTTTGGAAGTTACGTATGTTTGGAAGGCACCCACCAACCCACTAACATTGAGAAAAGAGGGCAACAGATGTTCACCTTCTTTGAGTTGCTGAACAAAAAGTTTAAACATCATTTGGTGCAAAGAGCTGGTCACTCGGTAGAAAGTAAATTTTCTTTATGAGGCTTTCTTGAAAGAGAAGATATCAAGACTAAGCTACTAAGATATCAGAAAGGGAAACTGCTTAGTGTGGATCAAGGTGCTTGCATTCAAGACTTCGTGAGAAGGAAAGCAAATAAGCCTGATGTAATAAATAGCAATGAATTCAGAGGGAGTCTGAGCAAATCACTGTGCTTACTACATGAATCTAAGGTATTGTGAGTAGGCCTAGTTTTTGTACCTCTAGCTGCTGCTATTTGTAACAACTCCCACTTTGACCACTGTTGCAATTAGAAAGTGCCATGTGGTTGTGATTGGGCAACATGAGCTAAAAATGGGAATATAAAACAGAATGTATTTGGAGGCCTCTTTGTGGGCAGGGTGTTGGATTACCAAGTAGTAGAGGATTGACAAAAGTCCTCAAGTTCTGGACTGCATGCCACAGGGAAAAGGACTAGATAGGACCAACCACACTGTTTTTTCTCCACATGCCCTCTGGATGCCCTGGGCAGTTTGTGGGAATATGACTTCAGAGTGAGTTACTGGACTGCCTGACAGTAGATAGGGAAAAACTAGTAATTAATTGGAAAATAAAGGCATTTAGACCATATTAATGAATTCATTTATCCAACATTATTTATTTAACTCCAATTACATGGGAGGCATTATTTTGGGCACTTAGGATATATCAGTTAACAAAAGAGCAAACAACCTCTGCTGTCCTGGGCTGCATTTGCCATGTTTGTATCATGAGTTCATGGGTATATGGAGCAAATCACACTGTGTATTTCCCCTTGCCTACATTGCTTCTTTTAGAAAAATTCTTCAGAAATTAATTTGCAATATTTGGTATATGATTTAAATTATTTTATTTCCTTTCACAATTGAACATACTCAATTTACATTAAATGTAATTACATTACATTTAATTACAACTAAGCAGTTACCTTTCTGATATTCCTATTTATTTCTACCTTGGCACAATTATCACTAATATCTATATTTTAATTTTTCTATTTTTACTCATTTGGTAAAATAGGTAATTGAATTGATCTAAATAGATTTGACTATTTTGCTTGTTGTTATAGTTCCCAGAGGTGTTTAATAATTACTTGCTGGATATTTGTCAATAATTACTGATTATTTCCTTGTTCTAAAGGAAATGTGGAGTAGGAATGATATAGTGGTGTTTTGGGGCATAGATAATCCATAAATAAGCCAGATCTTTATAAAAGAACAGGTTTAAAGTTGATTCTATTGACTTTGAAATCTAAGCAGAAAATCATGTCTAGATTTAACCCATCTAAAAATATTCTAATTATATGCATTGGGTGAGGTGCAAAAAGGATTTAGAGACCTGAATTTATATCCTTTTCTTTCTCTCTCACTGACTAGGTGACTTTGTGCAAATAATTTAACTTGCTGAGATCCTATTTTTAATTAATTAAATAGAGACAGTAATACTTCACATGTTAAGACACAGAAATCATGTATGTGGAATAATATTAATAACTAATGCAGTTGAATGGCGATATACCAATATTTTATAAGTGGTATCATTTCTCACTACAACCTTTTAGATAGGTATTACCATTACTCCCATTTTGCAGGTGACTGAACTACAGAAATAAATGACTTGCTCAAAGGCACAAAGCCAGTAAATAAAAAATTTGGGTTATGGTTCAGGAACTCTGGCTATAGAATTTGTTCATAACCACTGCTTTTCTATAGAGTTTCTCAATAGAAGCACTATTCACACTTTGGGCAGAATAATTGTTGTGAAGGGCTGTCCTGTGCATTGTGTAAAGTTTAGCAGTATCTCTAGTCTCTATTCATTAGATGCCTGTAGAATCTTCACCATCAAATATGACAACCAAAAATGCCACAGACATTATCACATGTGCCCAGAGAATCCAAAATCATACCTAATTGAGAACAACCCCTATAATGTATTGTTTCATAAGAATATATAATATAGAATTCTCCCATAGGTAGAAATTAGCATCAGTAAGAAAGCACATTTGAGAATATTGTCCATTTTCCTGAGCCCTAACCAAAATTTATATTCATGTATCTATGTATTAAAATATCTCACAATTTATTTCTTTATTTTTTAAAAGATTTTTTATTCATTCATTATTTTCAGAGAGAAGGGCAGGGAGGGAGGAAGAAAGGGAGAGAAACATTAATGTATGGTTGCCTTTCACCAGTCTCCAGCTGGAGACCTGGCTTGCAACCTGATTATGTGCCCTGACTGGGAATTGAACCAATGACCTTTGAGTTTGCAGGCTGGTGCCCACCCACTGAGCCACCAGCCAGGGCTCACAATTTATTAAGAGTAAAGTTAATTAAGGATTTTTTAAGAGTTATTAAAAGTATGATAAAAATATTTTTTGTTTCCTATACATACTTATACATATTAACATATTTTGATAATAATAAAAGTAATAATAATGGTGGAGAGGATGATGATGATATTGATAGTGGTAAAATTTGTCTGACTTTGATTATATTTAATCAAAAGTGAATGTAATAACTGTCATTATTATCTGAGTTTTTAAGATGATGAAACTGAGGTCTGGAAAGGTAAATTATCTTTCCCAATGGTAACCAGTTAGAAATTATGGTCTAGCTGATGACTGAAATTAGATCTATCTAACTCTGCTTTTCTACTTCCTCTACATCTGATTTTGTTTGCTATAACCCTGGGTTTGGGTTTCAGAGCATTTGGAGAAGAGTATTTTAAACCTTTTCTGGTAATAATATTCACTTCTGTCTTGTATTCTGAATAGACTTCATTGGCCCATTTTCTGCTTTTCATCGCAAATATTATTTGGTAGCTGTGCATTGGTGCATTATTTCATCTCTTTATAGCCCATATCATTGACAATGCACAGAATCTAGTAAAAAGGGGAAAATGGAACTGTATGGCAATTCAGACTGATTTCCTCTGAACATCTGTAGCACACAGGTAATTCACTACTTGCTTTTCTAAGAGCCTTACCCTGACTGTCAGCTCATACTAATTCTCTTATCTTGGTCATTTGCATTCAGATCATGGGGTTGTGGGTCTAAGTTGTAGAAACTAAGGTATATGCTGTGCTGTAGCTGCTACAGAGTCTGAGAAATATAGTTCTGTCTTTCTCGTCTCCAAAACAGAAGAATGCAAGCTAAAAGGAGGTTGAAATGATGGCAGAATTGAAGTGGAAAGCTAGCATTGGTGCTGCCTGTTACTACCAGAACCAATAAACAGAGACTGGGATGGAACCTCTATGGACACTTTATTCAGGTGGTTGGTGATCTGAGAAGAGAGTGGGTTATGTACCCTAACAGACCATCTTACATTTCCTTTCAAGTCAGCCTTTCTTATGAAGATGAAAAACTGTTGGTAAGGGATTTGGAATTTAAGGGAAAGAAAAGTGTAAGTAAGGGATTTGGAATTCAAGAAAGAGGTTAATCAGATAAAAGCTGCAGTCTGGCAGTTTTTCTAACATCCTTTCATCCCATGACAGATGATTTTTCTATCTGGGCCCTGTGTCCTGTGTCCTGGATGATTTTCTTTATCTGCATCTTGTGTAGTGGATGTCTCTCCCTGGAACACAATGGCTTAGATACCATCTTGATTGCTATGGGCTTTCCTGGAGGACAAAGGTTGACTTGCTTGGGTTCTCCTAGAGTCAGGGTGGGCAGTACCTTCATTTCCGAAACAATAGCGTTTTACATGCATTAACTACAAAGCTTATTAACTATTACCTAAAACTAAAATTTTCCAGCAGTCGAATTCCCCCATAAAAGTGAAACAATTCACTAAAATTTTTATATGGAATTATAGAAATAGAAATGTGATATCTTTACCTCAGTGCAAAAATCTTGAAGGCATAGCAGTTTAATTCTTACAATCTGAAAAGCACTGAAAACATTGCTTTGCACATAGTGATCAAATAAATATTTGTTGAGGTTAAATGCACAATGAGACTTTAGAGAAAGGGAAATTATTTATTGAGCAATTGGTATGTGCTAGCGACTGTATACACCAATTACATTTATTTTTCCTTAAAAACATATGAAGAGGTTATTCCCATATTGTAGATTAGAAAACTGGAAGTTGGTTCAGTAGTTAAGTAATTTATGTAAAAGCACACAACTAGTAAATGGGAGAAATAGTTTAATTTTTTTTCTCTGAAAATGCATGCTTTTTCATTGACTTGATCTACCTTCCAACTGGTTGGGTAACCAGATATGTTTTCCTTCACACATATTTACATACCTGTGTATGTACTTACTGACTTAGTTGGTTCATTTTGCTTATTGTTTAACTCAGCTCAGTTGCTCATTATTAGGTTGCTCAAGTCTGTAGATAATGAAAATGAGCTGTTGAAGAGGCTTATTTTACCTTTTTATTTCTGAACTTCTGCAAGATCTGTTCATGAAAACAGTCTCCTTAAGGGAAAAACAAAACAAAAACATGCTTCTCTGTTAAGTCCCCTGGAAGAATTGATAAACTTAGTTAAATGAAATACTTCCTAAGAATTTCATTTTGAAAATGTAAAGGGAAATGTCATGGCTTACTTGGTAATACCTCGCAAATAACCATAATCTACTTAGGTATTTACACAGAGATTCTTACTCTTGTGATAATTCCATTCATAAGGCATTCTTGAATAAAATTTGAAAAAGCATGCTCTCTTAGAGCTTCCTTAATATTTACTTCTTTTTTTATAAAGCGTTACATGTTGACTATATCATCAGTAGTGAAATAAAAACATGTAAAACATCACAGAAATAAATCCTTGCAACTCATGCAAGAAGACTAGATTATTCTAATGAGTAATGTAAACAAATAAAAGACAGTCAGAAGCAAGGGTTCCAGACAAGATTTTAAAAGGTATGACTAAAGATGAAGCATCAAATACAGAAAAGATATAGGGACAGGGAGAAGAAGTAAATTTTTGTTGCCTTAAAAAATTTCCCATGCTGGGTAATCTACCAATGCAAATTCTCTTCTCCAACAAGATTTATTCCCCATATTGGCTGATAAAATTCTTCATAGAGGTTTCCAAGTTATTCCCTTTCTCAAGGGACAGATCAAATTCCACTTCTCACTGAAGGCTCCCCTAACTCCATCCCTCTTCTTTCCTCTGGACTTGTGGGCACAGAATCAGAAGGGAAAGAAATCAAAGGGTTCAAAGTGGCTGAAGGGAGGGGGAAAGGCAGTGACAAGAGGAAGAAGGAATGAAAACAATGGGAAGAGGGAAGTCTCAGAGGAGCCAATGTGGGAAGATGTTAAGTTTCCCACAGAGGCCAATACATTTCCAAATTAGCCTCAGCAAAATCATGCCAAGGAGGAAGAGGTTAGAGACAGCAGAGCGTTTAGTTGGCAGAGGCTTGAAGAAAGGGGTTTATAGTAAGTTTTGAAGTTTAGGGTAGTGTTGGGGGCCTCTTCGTTCTTTCCCTTCAATATATTATTTGCTATTCAGGGTTTTTGTCTGTTATATAAACTTTAGAATCAGCTTGTTAGTAGTCACAACATAACTTGCTGGAATTTTCTTGGGATTTACATTAAATCGACAGATTAAGTTGGGATGCCACACTGTCTTTTTTCATGAAGGTGGCCTACTTTGTATTTCATATATATCTGTATCCCTCATAACTCCTTGCCAAGGCAATGCAGACAGTAGGCTCTTAATGAAAAAAGTTGCTTATTTTATTTTAAAAATCAGCTTTTTAATTCAGGTAGTATGTGATTTTGATGTTTTGTTCATGCAGTGCCTAGAGGAGGCAAACACTCTAAACATGCAGCAATATGTGTAAGGATCAATGTGTACTTATGACCCTCTAATCTCTTTATTATGTGTCTTGTGCATATATGCAAATAATCCTTCATTTTTCTTTTATATTCTATTAATTGTGATGAAATTAAGTACCTTGACAGATAATGTTCTTTGCCTTTGATTAGTTTGGTGTGCTCTGACCTGTTTTTAAGAATTCCATTAATTTTCTTGATTAAACTCTATTTTCTTTATTGATGACCTGAAATATGTTATAATGTTGAATTTTATTCATTTCAGATTCAACAACCATTTTGAATTCAATATAATGTAATATAATATAATAATATAAGTACTGTAGTTGGCACTTTCATACATGTTATATTTTTTAATCACAGAAACATTGTATATTTATTTTACTTTGGTAAGAAAATTGAAGCCCAAAGCGGCTGTGTGACTTTCAGAAGTATCCCATCTGGAAAGCATTAGAACAGCATAGGGAGTATATAAGTGTTTATGGCGTGGCTATCAAGCAACGGGGGAAGAAACCCAAGCAGCATATAGCAGACTTGCTGGAGCAGTTTTTATTGGAAAACACTCATGCAGACAGAGGCAGTAGAAAATGTGCCAGCCCCTTGTCTCCCATTACACTGTAGGCAGTGCAGAGCCATCTGTCCCAACCAGACGTCAGATTGCTGGAGAGGGACCCTGACCCTTGGCCATGGTGCTTTGAAGCTGCATCATTAGGAAAGTCCTTCTCCTCTCCCTGGTGTGAACAGAAGTTGAGATGTGATAAAGAAAGAATAACATCTCTTATTTTTCTCTATACAATGTTAATTTAAAAAGTATTATTTAAAAGAATTGTTAGCACTGGATTTAAGACTGAGTCTTCTGAGTTCACTTTCTGTAATCATTTTATTTCATTATAGCAGCTGAGGAAAATTCATAGCAAAATACTAATACTTAGAGTTAGGAAATTTTTGTCTGTGGGCCACAAGGAGCTGAGAAACATTTTTAAAGAGAGGAGAGGTATGATGTTGGTTGTCCTTAAAGATGTATGTGGCTGGTATTGTGGAGGGTGAAGTGGAATTAGATTTGGGAAAGTGTGATAAATTAGATGTAATTGTTTAGCTGCTACCCAAGTACTTTAAAGTAGACCATTTGAAGTAAGAAAGGAAAACAAGCGACATTTGCCAGAGGAAGAATTGAAACTTAGCGAGTGGTTAGTAGTGGCAAGGGAAGAAGGCAGAGGAGTCTTGTCATTTGACTCTGAGTTTTCTGTCTGTGTTCTTCAGAAATTAGAAGTGCCATTGGCAGAAATGGGTGAGTCAAAAGGGAAGTAGATTTGACAGGATATTAAGGATCAGAACTTGAAATGAGTTGAATAAGGCTGGTTGGTGTCATGAGATGGAGACTAAGGTTAGACTTGGTCCATGGAATATGTATGTATGGCAAATTTAACCGACTTTCTGAAAAATAACTTTATGACTGTAGTGGGAACTGGAGTTGAATTGCAAGGAGTTAGTTATATGGGAAAAGTTGTTTAAAAGTATGAAAAATGGAAAATACAAATTGTATTTAAACTTGGAAAGTGTTTGTTTTAAAATGTTTAAAGAATATTGGCAATTGCTCATTTGATTATTTTTTATAAGAGATGCTTTAAAGCACTTTAACAACATCGCAATATTTGTGTCATCTTGAGGTTGGCATCAGTTGTCTTTTTCCAAGAGAATTGAACCTTTTAAAGTTTTCCAAATGCTGCATAATTGTAAATTGAATTCTGGAAATTTGAAATATTGTATGAGACTATAGGTCTTGTTTAAGTTCTATGAAAAACATTGATGTTTTTATTTTAGCAGGCAATTTTTACCCAGTTAGGTTCATGCTGCTAGTTCCAAATCTTTTTATGTGGGCTGGGATTCCAAACTATTCAGATTTCAAACATTTTGCACAGTACTTTGCCTCTGTTTCTGATGTGTGTCACCCAGTGAACAGTCTGGGACCTGGGAAGTATTTTATCCATTAGGTCAGTTCTCAATGTCAGGATTTGCTAATTAGTATCAGATCCATTTATTTATGGCATAGATTTGGGCCTGGTGTTCATAAATAACCTTATCAGGTTGCTTTCCCAAGCTCCTCTGGTTTTGGTAACCTCCCCCACCTAGTACTTTTTATTTCCCTGGGGTCCTCCTTTACAGGTGGGTCCCATCTTGTTGGAACTGCAGGACTACCTAAGAGAGAGGAAAATTATCCTCATTTAGAATTTTGACTCCTGTGATTTTCCATTATAGGCTATTTTTCCTACAATTCCATCCTCAGCCCCATGGGATTGCTTGGGAGCTGGGGTATAAGAAAATGGAGAAAAACAGAGAGAATTGGGGGATTTCTTCAATCTTTCTCTATGTTAGGATTTTCCCTCCAAGTTTCCCAACACTCTCTCCATACTGCAGTGTTCACTTCAGGATTTGGAGCTGTGCTGCGTTGGGACAAAGAGAATCCAGAGGGGGGAAACTGGTAAATATGCTTGCTCCTTCTTGCATAGATCCTGTGTCCTTTGGATGAGTACTATTGGACGGAGTTTAGGCCGGCTTGGCTTTACAGCATTAAGTTTCTGGAGGGCAAGACTGCAGGGTCCAGAGGGGAGGCTGTGAGGCAATAAGCAGTCTGAGCAGAGGAGTCTTATAAGCAAGCCGTGAGAAGAAGCGGGACATCTTAGCTGTGGCTTTTGTTTTTTTCAGACTCTTAGCGTAGTTTTATAAAAATTCAAGAGGTGTGCAGCTGCGGAGAAAAGAGAAAAGATCTAGGGTGCGGCCAGCCTGGTCTGGGGACCCTGCGCTGGAAAGGCAGGGGTTGACTTTGGGAGGCGCTGCTGAGAGGTGATTTCAGTTTGTGGGTTCCAAGTCTGCATCACATTTCCTGCTCTCGGTACAGGATGCCTCCTGCTCTTTCTTCTGCGAGGCTATGCTGTGCAGGTTTGCCGCCAGCGCTACGGCGTGTCAGTTCCAAAAAGAAGACTTTTTGAGTTGTGGCAGTAAACCCGTTTCTCTCTTTGCACAGATGTGTTACAATGGAGTCATTTTTGCCAGGTTACCTAACCATGGACCACGTAACCAACCACGCTACCACATAATAGGATATTCAACTTGTCCAATAGTTTTTGTGATGAGGTTTGATTACTGAATAAATGCAAATAAGTAAATTAAAAAAATTCAAGAAAAATGTACAAATTTTATATGTTACTTAAAGTTTTTAGATGACTGACAAAGTTATAATCTTATGATAGAAATACAGCTAGGCATAATCTCCTTTGGTGGTTAAAAATAATGAGAACTTATATGTGTGTGCATGGTGTGCCAAACTGTTACCAGACAAAAATAGGGATTCAGCTGCCTGCTGCCACCAAAGGGCAAACTCAAGAGCCAGAGGCTGGTGAGAAAGTAAAGAAGTTTTTGATTCAGATACTGCACAAGTACTCAATGTGATAACCTTTTCCTGCCTCTCTCTTTCCTGCATGGAGGGAGGGAGTATAGGCTATCCCACAACTCCCAGAGCAGGACATCTGCAGCCAGGCGCAGGACCTCTGAATTGGGGTGCAGCATCCACAAGGCACATGCTTGGCTCACAGTCCTACCCTGTGATATGAAGATCAATGTCCTTGTTATAGCACTGGGCAGTTTGTGATGGTATTGTCTGACTGCCTGCTATGCCTTCAGAGCTTCCCAAGAGGCTTGCCTGGGTTCACAAGCAACTCCTAGGTTCAATTCCCATGCACCAGATCCATCTACCCTAGTAGCCCCTCCTATGTCCTACTCAGTCTGCTCCCAGTGGTCCCTACAAACTATCAGTATCAAAATGGCTCTGTTATCTGGGCTTCCTCTTGGTGTGCTTGGCTCACTTAGCATAACTGGGTGCTTTCTCTGAGATTAGTAGGAAGCTAATGAAAGATTTTAAAACAAGATGCTTACACTGTGGAAGAGTACTTTGGTGGCAGATGAGGGAGTATCAGAGAGAGGAAGGATAGATGCGGAAGCATCAGTTAGGAGGCTATTTGAATTATCTAGACAGTGGTAGGCAGACTAATAATCCCCAAAGAAATCTGAGTCCTAAGACCCAGAAGCTGTAACTATGTGACCTATATGACAAAAGAGAATTTTGCAGATGTGACTGAGGTCCTTGAAATGTGGAGATTTACCTGGATTATCCAGGTGATCAAATAGAATCACATGGGTCCTTAAAAGTAGAGAATCTTTCTTGGCTTGTTGTCAGAGAAACATATTGGAGGAGAGATGCTGGCCCAGAAAGATGGAGATTGCTAGCTCTGAATATGGAGGAAGGGGAACACAAGCCTGGGAATGTGGGTGGCCTCCAGAAGGTGGAGGAGGAAAAGAAATTGATGTTTTTCCCTAGGATCTGCAGAAGGAGACATAGATAGCTATGCTGATCCATTTAGTTTAACCCAAGGAGACCCATGTCAGATATCTGACCTACAAAATTGTAAGAAAATAGATCTATGTTATTTTAAGCCACCAATTTTGTGGTAATTTGCTGTGGCAGTAGTAGGGAACTAATTAATAATCAGGCATACCTTAATGGCAACCTAAACAATGCTGCTAACACTCAAATTGGAAAGATAATAAGTAGGTAGAAGTGATACAATTTGGTAATTGGTGGGATATCTAGACAGAGGGGAAGGGAGAGAGGCAGAGAGGAAGAGAGACATCAATGTATGGTTGCCTTTCATCTGCCTCCAGCTACAGACCTAGCTGGAGACTTGGCTGGAGACCTGGTTATGCAACCTGGCTGGGAAATGAACCAGCGACCTTTGGGTTCTCAGGCCAGTGCCTTATCCACTGTGCCACCAGCCAGGGCTTAAACATAACTTTTATATACATTGGAAAACCAAAAATTTGTCTGCCTCACCTTATTTTGATATTTACATTATTTGTGGTGATCTGGAACCAAACCCACAAAATCTCCAAGGTATGCCTGTACAATAGTATATGAACAAATTTCTGCCTTGCTTTCTCAATTTAGTTATCTGATACTCTTATATCTGATGTATATGATTATGCAAAATTCTGGACAGTTCTTTCTTTGGGCTTTGATGTATACTCTACTTTGATATGCTTATATTCCTATATATTATTTATTACACTCCAATGTACTACTTTGTACTGAATGAAAAGTAGTGGTGGATAAAATGCTTAGTCAATTACCCTGAAATAAGAGGGCAAACAAAACAAGAAGATATGAATAGATAAGGAGCTTAGAAAATTATTTCTATGGTGAAGTTTCGTATTTATTATTTAATTAGTTTAGTCATTTAGCAAATATTTTCAGGAAATATTTTCTTATCTTGCCTTGATAAAAATGGAGAAGGGTGCAAAGGTTTAAATATTCCAAGTATTACTATTCTATAATAATGATTTAAATTGTTAAGTGCTAAACAGTTTATAATACTCTTTATAGTCATTGAGCATTTAATATATATCACAATGCAATGAGATAGGGAGGGGTAGCTTTAGGAGTATCTTGAGCCTAGTAAACATTTAATAAATGTTTGCTAAAGCTAGTCTTACACATTTTTTTTAGACTTTGTTTATTTATTTTTAGAGAGAGGGGAAGGGAGGGAGAAAAAGATAAATAGAAATATCAATGTGTAGTTGACTCTCCTGTGTCCCAACTGGGGACCCACCTGAAACCTAGGCATGTTTGCTGATCAGGAATCAAACTGGCAACCTAATCAAACTAGAAACTTTGGTTCTCAGGCCATCATTCAATCCACTGAGCCACACTAGCAAGGGCAAGTCTTATACAATTTTTATTGTCCTTTTCTGCCCGAGATACAAGGATATATGCTTCTAATCTGGGATTTATTATCAAAAATGCAACATTGAGTGAGTTAGTTCTTTGGTCTCAGCTTTCTTCTCTAAATTAAATAGGGTACCAGTAAACTTTAAGGTTTGATCTGTCCATAACATTCTATGATGTGGACCATACTTAAGAACTACATTTATTACTTTTTTTTTTAATTGAAAATTTTGGGTTGTCCTCCATTTGCAAATTGACCATTATATATGGACAGATTCTGAAATTAGATTTTCCTTATAGCTCTTACTATTCAATAGATGGTCAATAAAATATTTCGCAAGACTAAGTGAGTTGATGATTGGTGCACTTCCAGTGTTGCCTGGAACAGCTTTTGACAATCTCTGGAACAAATTAGGTTGAAATTGGATAGATACTCTAAGATAGCATTTGACACATAGATGTGAAGAATGTTGATGGAGTCCTATCCATACGGAGATTTTAATTTTCTAAAGATGTCTGAACCACTGAAGGGTTTTATATTTCCCTTTTATGATTTGTATTAAGAAAGTGGCAAGAGAAGTGATTTTGGAGTTTGAGCATAAAAATCCAATGTAGAAAGTACTAGACTGAAGTATAAAGATGATCTCAATGTCCCTAGGGTATGGGGGAGGGGATTTTCAGAAAGTTGTTGAGTGACTGGCTGTGTTTGTTTGACTCCAGGACCACATTGGCTTTTCTGAACTTCAACAAAGATACAGATTTGGATCAATCAGTATCTTTCTCTTGCCTCTACTTACCTATCTTGGGTAGGCAGTTCTTATATACCAGTACATAGCTGTGGACAAGGCTCTGCTTAACTGTAACTTTTATTACAATTGCCTATTTATTTATTTTTCTCTACCACTAAAATTTAAGACCCACGTAGAAGGGACCATTTCTCTCTGATTTGTTGCTTTATTTCTGGCACCTTCCTCAGTACCTGGTGACAGAAATCACTCAGCAGCCAATTGTTGGGTGAAAGTTAAATAAGAATATGGGGGTGGGTAACAGTAGTTGTGAATACACAAAACAGTTTATTCTTATATCATTATTTATTAATTATCATATTATATTCCCTTATAAATGACTATAAACCTACTTTCACACACCCCTGTACTTAATAATCCTTAGCCCGGGGTCAAAGAGAGTGCAGCCTTGAAGGAAACCTTTATTTCTTGGTAGGGAGGTGGAGACTCCGAGCTGTGATGATGCTTATCACACAGGGAGGGCCGTCACTATCTCTGTTGGTAAAGAAAAAAATACATATTTTTTACAAATATCAAGAACATATAAGCCTGGGTTATTGGATTTGAATGTGTTTAAGGATTCATATAAGGGAAATGAACCAGACATACATCCTAACCAGCAAAATATCAGACACTTTAAAATGGTAGTTGTGGAAGTGTGTGACGAGCATAATAGAAGAGGGAAGGGAGATGGCCCTGGTAAAGGGTTAGCAGAGGCAGCCAAGGGCATTTATAGCATGATTTTGGCTGAGACAGCAGACACAGCTTGAACCAAAGTCAAGGACAGGGGAGGGTGGCGGGGGATTAGAGATACTGCTGTACAAACCCCCAGGCAGCTACTGATAAGAAGATCAAGACATGTTTTTACTGATAAGCAGGGCTAATGCAAAGGTCAGAACTTTGATCATGAGAAATTTTAATTACTCAGATATTGATCAGAACACCTAGGAACCAACTACAGAGGGGTTAGTTTGAGAACAGGACTGGATTTCTTAGATTTACACTGGGAGATCTGACTGCTCTTCCTAGACTGTGGCCAGTTGCTATTCTAATTGCATCCCAGGAAAAAAGCCAACTGTGATAATGGGTTAGACTTTGGGGAATGGCAGTGACCACAATATTATTAGACTTTAAATGCTAAGTGGAAAAAACACTAAAGGAAGTTGAGTTTGAAACAACAAATGGAAAGCCCTAAAGAATTCTGATGGAATTTTTATAATGTAAAAGGGAAGAGGGGAAGAATATTTAAAGGTGATTTGAAATGCTTCTTATAAATCAATAGAGAAAATTAAACCTCTTTAATGATCTCAGACCCATAATACAGTCTCAGTGTGTAATAAAGTCTATCCCTGCATATCTCTGGCTTTGAAAAACTGATTTTTGTGACTTTACACATGTCTGGTTGAATGAATAGGCTTTTATTTGGATCTCAGAGGGTAGTGCCACATCAACAGAACTCCAAATTTAGTTCTTGAAATCTTTTACCTGGATTTTGTAATCTCTCTGCAACTATATTTTCTAAGCCTAGCCTCCCCTTAAATATATTTTCTGCAAAGACAGCACAATACTGTTTCTAAAAGAAAGTTTGATCATTTGACTCCTTTATTGAGTCTCATTGTCTTGTATGGGAAATACAGGTCTCTAAAATTTGGTCTTCACATTGATCTCAATGTTTACTTGCCCTGCCCTGCACTATAAGTCCTGCCTGCACTATAGCCACAACTCAATCCTTTCTACTTTAGAATAATTTATTTTTGTTTATTTAACTTTTTACTTTTGAGTGATCTTAGATTCATAGAAAATTTGTAAAAAATAAGGTAGAGTTTACATAAATCTCCATCCAGTTTTTCCTATACTTCACATCTTATATTACCATTGTATATCTGTCAAAAACAAAACAACAAAAATATTGGCGCATTACTAGTAATTAAACTCTATGCTTCATGTAGATTTTGCCAGTTTCTTTACCAATGTCCTTATTTTATTTTATTTTATTTTATTTTCTGTTCCAGGGTTCCATTCAGGATATCACATTGCATTTAGTCATTATGTCTCCTACTCATCTCTGGTATGTAAACTTTTTTTGTTTGTTTGTTTCAGTTTTCCTTATTTGTTTTTTGATCTTGAGAGTTTTGAAAAGTGCTAGGTCAGGTATTTTGTCTTTGTAGAATGCCTTTCAGTTTTTTTTCCTCATGAACAGACTGGAGCTATAGGATTTATTGCATAAAGAATACCACAAAGGTGAGGTGTTCTTGTCATTAAATTATATCAAGGGTAACATGCTATCAACATCAATTATCACTGTGACATTAACTTTGACCTGTTGGTTAAGGCAGTGTGTACCAGGTTTTCTGGTTACTGGGTTTTCTTTTTTTACTCAGTTCTTTGGAAGTGAGTCACTGCATTCATCTATAGACTGAAGGATGAGTGGAGGATTAAATCCTACTTCCTGGAGGAAACATAATTAACATATTATTTGGAATTTCTTTGTAAAGGGGAATTATCTCATTTACCACATTTATTATGGATGTATATATTACGTATGTATATCAGTATGGTCTTATGACTATTTATTTTATACTTGGAACTATAATCTAACACTGCTTTATTTATTTTGTTGCTTTTATATGTTCCAGCTTGGGCCATAGGGAGCTTGAAATGGTTGGCTCAAATCTTTTAATTCCTGGATTAGTAAGAACACCTCCTTAGCTAACAATAATGAGATCAGATTAAGCCTACTTAGGCCAAAAATAAGGGACATTTATTACAGGGACAAAGGAGCATCTCCCAGAATCTTTAAAATAGGTCCTAACTGGGTCCAAAAGCACTGAAATGTATATTTACAAGGTGATTAGGACCCCTACATCTCTCTTCTGCTTTACTCCCTGTGTCCAGTTCTTTTTCTTTTTAACTGTTTTTCTTCCACTGCAACCTCAGGCTGCATTGTGGGACATTGCTGTCATTCCAGAGCTATTGACTACTTGTGCTAAAGTTACAGCCATATAAGAAAAGTAAGAGGACTTTCTTAAGGTTCCTCATTAAATTTATTTAGAAAATAAATGATATTTGCTTAATTTAATTTAAATGTGTATTACTGATGCAAGAGGTTATAGTTAGGAGTGTGGTATGGGTTGTGAAATACAAACTTGGCTCTAGATGTTCATACCTGTGTAAATATCATAGAGTAAGAAGACATTTCCCAGGGAAATGTGGATTGTTTTGAGCCTGCCAAGTACCCCTAAAGGGTCCACTATAAACATACGTGGCCTTAAGGATACTATTTTCTTGACCCTAAGTGCACTTTTAATCTTTGGTCTGTACACAAAGCTCTGCATCAAACATTTCTTCTTCTAGGATATCATCTCTGTCCAATTACTTGTCTTTGTCATACTCTTATGTGATTTTCCTATATAATTTTATTATTAATAATATACCTAGTATCTATTCATATTTTTTGTCAACATGTTAAGCCTCTTGAGGAATTTTCATGTGTAGTTCATCGTAACATTTCTAAGATCTATATAAGACAGTCCCCAGCACATTATAGGTTCAGTAAATGGTTTTTGAATGAATAAGTGAGCAAGTATCATAATATGTATTTAATTATGGTAAGGCTGAAGAGGCTGATGTTAAAATGCAAAGTTAATAAATTTTAGTTAAAAATAATAATTGTCACTAATAAGACAGGTAGAGAAGGGCTTTTCTCTGCCACTCTCCATAAAGAAGCCTTAGAAAATGGGATCCCTTCAAACAAAACCACAGCTCTTCAGTGATGGAAAGAACTTGGAAGATTCAAAGGCAAATATGCTGAAGAAATTTTTATGAGCTACATGGAAGTGAAAGAAGAAAAACCAGTGTGTTAATTTGCCAGGCCTAATTCAATCAGTGAGAAAGGATTTCTCAAATGTATTTGTAGGAGACAGACGGTAAAGAGAAAATTGGTTTGCTGAAAAATGAGAATGGGGAATTAGAGACATAGTCTAAGCAAATGGAAATCTGTTCAGCAGCTGCATTTTGCTTCAATTTTTACAGATGTAAGAGGAGATAAGGAATCACTTAAAATAGAAATCATAACTCTATTTTCAAATAGACAAGTCTAGGCTCACTGAATTCAGGATGGAAGTCTTCATCTCCGTCTTGATCTTGCCTGTTTTTTTACTTTTTTTGGTCACTTACCATGAGTTCAATGAGGTTTTAGGAACCCCACTTGGAATTTCCAAACTGTTGTTACTTTGTCTAGAACCAGAATGTTGTACTGGAAAGATACAGCATGGTGGGTCAAAGAAGAGCCGGAATCCTAGCCTTGGATTGCAGATGTGAATTTTGATTACAATAGCATGTCATTTTAAGTTAATATTTCGGCAGTTGAAGTAGTTACCAAAATCACATGCAGTAAATAAACAATAGGCCAAGAGAACATTAAAAATACATGTACTTAAGGAGTAGGAAGAGGCAGAAGAGATACAAATAAGGAGATTAAAAATGAATGGTTCAGGAGGTAAGAGAATAAGGAATGTGGCATCACAAAGAGGGAAGAGATGGTTTCAATAGGAGAAGGTGGTCCAGGAAAACAAATGTATATAGGTTTTAAAGTAAGATTAAGTTTTCAAAAGGAGTTGTTTGTATTGAGTACTCTTATTTTCATTTATAAGATATTATTTTGAATTATCTTTTGTTTTGATTTTTTTCTTTTCTGTTTCTTTTTATTAACATAGACTTTTTCTAAGGCTCAAACAACAATATTTTTTGGTATGGAGTTGCTCTGATAACATTATCTTGTATTTTTAATCTTGTAACATATTTTTGCTACTTTAATTTTTCTTAATATTACTAACAACTACTTCTTAAGAAGACAAGCTGGTGATAGTTTATATTATGATTCTACTTTAAATACTTGCTCCAAGAAAACATGACTGATGGTGATTTTGTTCTTTAGAAAGATGGCTTTTGAATTAGGGAGACAATTTAGATTTTTGTAAAGAGAAAAATTTTTATTTAAATTTCAGTTCTGTCATTTCATATCTATGTTTTGAACAAGTCAATTTAGTCTATTGGAGGCTTATCTGTTTCATTTATACATCTAAAAATGGATCTGAAGATATTTATGTCATAGAATGGCTCTGAAGGTTCAGGTGAAAATGAGTACACAAACAAAAATATTAGTTTCTTTGTTACAGTGTAAGTTTACACTTAATTATGTTTAGTTTAAGTGAGGTGACTTTTGAACATACTAGTTTTCTCTAGATTAAAAGTTAAGGTTCAGCTCTGGCTGGCAGCACAGTGGATAAGGTTCCAGCCTGTGAACCCAAAGGTCGTTGGTTTCATTCCCAGCCAGGGTATATAACCAGGTTGGAAGCCAGGTCTCCAGCCAGGTCTGTAGCTGGAGGCAGGTGAAAGGCAACCATACATTGATGTCTTTATCCTTCTCTGCCTCTCTCCCTTCCCCTCTCTCTAAAAATAATAAAAATCTTAGAAAGAAAAAGTTAAGGTTCATCCTGCGGTTCTACAGTAAATCAACGTCTTTCTGTATTCTTCTATGATCCCAGTCTCTACACTGAAACACTTACCTTAGATAAATACCAACTTAAGGGCATCTTCTCATTTTGTGTATAGTCTCTAGGGGAATACTATAGATAAAATTTTATATTTTTTATTTTATTTTTATTTATTTATTTATTTTAAAGATTTTTATTTACTATTTTTATACTAGTACTTATATACTAGAAATATTAGGGACTTTGACTAACTTTCTAAAGGAACCATTTGGAAGCAGGATATCTGAGGTTTGAGATATAGATAAAATATCACCATGTTTCTTAAAACTTTATGATTTTCCAAAGAGCATTGGACCCTTAGAATTTTATTCATTCTGTTATAGAACTCAACCTGTCATGATTTAATTCATCCATTCATAGAGATGATAGAGACTGGAGTTCCCCAAGGATGGTATCTTTGTTTCCTACTAATTTTTTGTTCTTGATATTTGGCAGAGTATCACCTTCTAAGACTGGGCACATATTGTTCCTTGTGAATAAAATGCTCTATTCAAAACCCCTGTCATTACTGCCTCCTGCTCTATTCCAATTTTAATATAAACACATTTATGTTGCTAGGAACCCCTTAAGAGACTTTCAGTGCCAGATTTTATCTACTTTCGGAAATGTCCCATAACTCCATCCTCATTCCCACATGCTTATATTTATCATATTGTATTTAAATTATTTACTTTATTTTTCCTATTAGCCTGAAGCTCTTTAAACTCAAGAATTGTATATTTTACTCCTCGGTGTCTCCTATGCCTAGTCTTAGTGTGAACATGTTAGATGATGAATACAAATATTTAAAAATTAAATATACCACTTTTGTCATTCTTCTAAGTACATATCTAGTAAATTATTGGCCAAGGAATAAATCCTTCCAGTTTACTTTGTATACTGCTGTTCTTCTCATATCTATACCCAAACCCTATTAAGTGAGTTCATTGCTATGGAGATTTTTGGAGAAACTTTAATATATTATTTGGGGTTAAGGTTCAGTTAGGAACATAACATTTACATGTTATGGGACTGCTATGGTTGAATTTCAAGAGAAAGTCCATTAATCCTAGCATATCCTCATTGGGGAAGAGCTGCTTTGTAGATTGGTTTTCTTTGGGAAAAAATAAGTGACTCACAGAAATTCAGTTCTAGAGAGTATAAGTGAAAAAGGTGCAGTTGTAAAATACCATGCAGACTGTGTCTATTTGTCAGTGATTTTTCTGGTGTTACCTGTATTACAATCAGATGTTTTTAAAGAGCAATGATAAGTATTTCTTATTTTCTATTGATTACCTATTGCCTTATAATCAAGCACTCCACCAAACAGCCCAAACCAAGGTGACATTATATTAAGTTGTCTATTGATTATAATTATTTAGGAGAAATCTTCAGTTGTTCAAAGCAGGAAATCTGATTAGCAATATTGGTTCAGTATAACTGTGAGTGAGCGCACACTTTTCAGTCATCTCCTCCATGACGCATATTCTATGCCAGCCTATGCAGAGGTCACCTTTTCCCTTCCTTACCCACTCCCTTACTATATTCCTACCTTATACCTCTCTTTGTTGAGTTTCTATTATATATAGACCTTTCTCTGGCGCTGCAGACAGAAAACATTAAAACTCAAACCCTATCTTCAAAATTTTTTGAAAATTCACATATGTTAGGAAATAATTTTAACACAGTTCAAGAAATTTTGATAAGGACATAACAATATATTATCTGAGGATGAAAAAATAATTAAATCTATCTTAGGAGAGAAATGGGCAATGTCCCCTCACCCCCCAAAAACAAAACAAAAACAAAACAGCCTATATACAGTAAATAAACAAACAAAAATAAAACCCCCAAGGCTTCTTAGTGGAGGAGATCAAGTATATAGTTCACAAAGGTTGGGGAAATATAGCATCTCAGGAAAGAATGATGTTTCTCTATAGGGAATCATGTAGATTTTCAAGGAAAGTACAGGTCTGTGCTGTCCAATACAGTAATCAATAAAGACATGTGGCCATTCATATTTAAATGAATTAACATGAAATACAATAACATTTCACCTTTTCTGTTATACAGGCCACATTCGGAATGCTGAACAGCCACACGTTGCAAGCAGCTATTATATTGGTCAAGAGATATAGAGCATTTCTGACATCTCAGGAAATTCTTTCAGATAGCACTGGTCCAAATTTTAATGATTATGCTAGGGGTAGAGGGCACATTTTTGAGGAATGACTTATAATTCAGATTTCTTTGTGAAAAAAATATAGTAAGTAAATTAATAGTTATCATTGATTGCCTACCATTGTTTGTACTGCTTATACTTGACATTCATAGATGTTATTGTCCATTTATGAAACTGGAGACTCATAAACAGGGAAGGGATGTGCCTTTTCTAAGGTCACTCAGCTCATGAATGGGTTAAAACAGAAGACTGGGCCCCTGGACCCCAAAGAGGGTGAATATTTAAGAAGTTTGGATTGTATATGCTAGGTAGTAGGTATCAAATTAATGTTCCAAGCAAGAAAGTCTGTGGTAAGAGCTGCACTCAAGGAAAAGTGTTCTTGTGGTGGTGGATTGGTGAATGGCTTGTCCTTGTCAGGGGAATAGTTGTTATCAGATGTCAGAGGTTAGGTCTTGGAGTATTTTAGAGTTAAAAATTCTCTATAAAACACAGTCTAAGAGTATGTTCCTTTTCCTAGGTTACATTAAAAATATAGGGTACAGGGAAATCTACAAAAAATATTGTAGATTATGACTTAGAAAGAAGTGGTTTTTAGGGTATAAGAAACTCATGTATCAGAAAACGTAATCATTTAAAGTACTTATGGCTTAAAAAATTATTCATATGCTTCTATATATTTGTAATTATCATACCCATAACCCCACACTCACACACATACACACATATCCTCAAAACAATCACTAATGTTGAAAACCAAGGGTTTCATGTTTCATTTTAACATGTAAACTCAGTAGAGCTTTAGTATTCTTAGTTTTATCTTTTCATTAATTCATTCAACAAATATTAAAGAAGGCTCACTGTGCTAGGTTCTAGAGATGCTATGACAATTTATGTTATGATCTAGTAGAAGATACAATACAGAAATCATGCAATTACAATACTCAATAAATGCTACAATGATAATTTGTACCCTTGCCAAGGCACAAACCTGAATATTGAGCTTGTGAATCACTAAGATTGTGAATGATGATAGCCTATCACATCACAATACAGCTGGGTTATTTTTTTCTTTTTCCTTATACACTTATAAATTCTCCCAAGGTTGTAAAAATGTTGTATTTATGAAATATTGCTGACAGGGGAGAGATAAAACTTTAGTAAATGCTGAAAACTGTGGTTAAAATTTGAAGGTATGCCAGGGAACTCATTACTCTCAACATAAATATAATTTGAGGTAAAAAAGAGAGCCTGGAAAAATAATCTGTTTATATACTTAGGAGTTCACAAAGGTTTCAGGGTATAAGTATGTGTGACTCTAGAGCAATGGCAGTGTCTCCTAAAAAAAAAAAAAAAAGTTACACATGAGATCGCAGTAGAAATACCATAATGATAATGGTGAATTTTATTATTGAGGATTTTTAGGCTATTGGCCTAAATATACTACATGAGAGTTTCTTTTCTGGATCTTAACAGCTATTTGGTTGTTTACCCCCAAAAAACTGGGTGTAGGTCTCTTCTAATATTAGTCACAGAGTTTTGGAGGATTTTGTTACAAAGCAATAATAAATTTAAATACATTTTTTAAAGCAGGAATGTCTCCTGCTCTGATTCTGCTGTTTATTATTAGATCAACCCTTCCACAGATAACAAGTTGTAACTCTGAAAAAAATATTTAAAAATATAGAAACCAATGTAAACAAAGTTGAGAACAACTAAATTCAGCAACATGCTAGAGGCATGCCTGACTTTGGAAGACAGGTTAGGAATTGAATAAATTTCAAATGTTTATGGTTTCAGTCTGAAAGTGTGCCTCATTTAATGCATCTGAGGACACAAAAGTCTCTGACTTCTAGAATCAAAAGAGAGAGTTTGGGGAAATCACAGGTACCAGAACTTGAGGGGGAATCCTGGAAAAAAAGATAACCAAAAGGGGAGATCACAATTTAGTGTATAAATTTTGTATAAATCTCTGACTGACCTCTGAAGCAGATACATGAATGACAACTGACATTCAGAGATGACCCAGGTATTGTAATTAGCAGACAAGATTTAAAACCAGCTGTTATAGGTTGAATTGCATTCTCCCTCCATATTATATTGACATTTTACCTCCTAGGACCTCAAAACATGACATCATTTGGAAATAGGGCCTTTATGGAAAATATCCAATTAGAGTGGACCTTAATCTAATATGACTGATGTCCTTATAAAGAGGAAATTTGGACACAGACAGACATGAATATAGGCAGAGCACCATGTGAACATGAAGGCAGAAATTGGATTGATGTATCTATAAACCAAAGAATGACAGAGATTTCCAGTAAATATCTATAAGTGAGAGAAGAGGTATGGGACACATTCTTTCTCACAGCCATCAGAAGAAACTAATTCTGTTGGCCTTGATCTGTGAAACAATAAAATTTTGTTGTTTAAGTCAGCCAGTTTTTGGCACTTTCTTAGAGGAGCCCTATGATGCTAATATACCAGCTATTATAATTATGCTCAAAGATATAAAATAAAATATTTCTTGAGTGAAAATATAGTAAACATCAGAAAAGAAACAAAAACTATTCAAAAAGAATTTTTAAAAGCCACTGAAAAATATGGTATCTAAAATAGAAAAGTAACTAGATTTTAAGAGTAACAAAAGGAGGGAGGTGCCAAAAGTTCAGTGAATTTGGAACTATAATAAGAAAGCATTCAGTATGATGAACAGAGCAAACTAAATAAAAAATAAAACTAATGAACAGGATATTAGGGACAGATGGAAAATGTTTAGACTCTAACTTATATTTAAAGAGGGGTTCTATAAAAAGGAGAGAGAAAAAAGTATAGAAACAATATATGAAGAAATAGCAGCTGATAATTTCTTATATTTGATGAAAGGTATAAAAGAAACTCAGTGAATTTATTATGATGAATACAAAAAAGTAGTTACATCATGTACTATAAACTAAAGAAAATAAAAAATAAAAAAAATTTTGCAAACAGCTAGAGAAAAAATATTCACATCACAGAGGAGAACAAGGAATTGAATGATGATAGACTTCTTAACATTATTATTGGATATCATAAGACAATGGAAAACTATCTTTAAATTACTAAAAATGACCCATAATATATCATTGATAATATGCTTTGAGAATATACGAAAATAAGTACAATTTTAGATTTAAAAAACTGAAAGAATTAGTTGCTATTAGTCCACCACTAAAAAAAAATGTGTGACAGAAATTTCTTCAGGCTGAAGAAAATTTATGCTAGATAAAATCATATCTTTAGGAAGGGATCAAGAATATTGGAAGTGGTGCTCACTTCGGCAGCACATATACTAAAATTGGAACGATACAGAGAAGATTAGCATGACCCCTTGTGCAAGGATGACATGCAAATTCGTGAAGTGTTCCATAATTTTTTATGCTTAGTGAAATAAGCCAGTCAGTGAAGGACAAATATCATATGATCTCACCCATTACAGGACAATAATGAACAAAACTAACAGCAAGCAAAACAGAACCAAATATATGAACACAGTGAATAGGCCTTCAGTGGTCAGGGAGAAAGGGGTTGGGGGGAAGGGGGAGGTAGAGGCAAAGAAGGGAAGCAGCTTAGACAAGAACCTAGTATAAAGGAACCATGGACAAGGACAACAGGTGGGATTGACTTTGGGGGGAATGGGTGGGTGGGGAGGGGGACAGAGGGGAGCAAAAAGGGGATGAATGTAATACAACAACAATAAAATTAAAAAAAAAAAAAAGAATATTGAAAATGGTAAAAATGTGGATAAACATAGACTGTTTTGTCCTTTTAATTTTTCAAAATCATACATAATTATATAACAAACTTGACAACATTGTACTGTTGGCTTATAAAATATATAAATATATTATATACAAAAGCTATAATGTAAAGGATGATGTTTTCTGCATTGGCTGTAAAATGATACAAAATTAACTAAATGGATTGGTAAATGTTAAGAATGTATAATATCTCTAGCATAAGCATTAGAAAATAATATGGCAAAGAAATATAGCTCACATGAATACATATGTTAAATTCTAAAATATATTAAATAATCCACAATAAAGCAATAAAGTAGTAACAGTGGAAAAATAATAATAACAAAGAAAACAGAAAATAAGTAGAAAACCATACATCAAACCACTTAAAAATGTATTGAGCAGTAATGGATTTATCAATTCAATAAAGCAGTAGAGATCATCAGAGGGGATAAAAAAGCAAGACCTAAATGCTTGCTGTCCACAGTACAAAGTTTATGTTAGGTTAAAGTGAATGGAAGAAAAACATATACCTTGAAAACAGGAAGCTTAAAAAGGCAGAAGTGACAATATTATTACAGGAGACTATTGAAACAAGGTGTTTTATCAGAGATCAAGAGAGCTACCTCATCATGATAAAAGAGGAGATTTGTGTTAGGAAGACATAATGATGGTAAAGGTATTCACATTTTACAACAGAATTTTTAAATATATGAAGCAAAAACTGCCTAAATTGAAAGGAAAAATAGTCATTTTCCCAGTCTTGCTGGAGATTTTAACACTCTGTCCTCAGAAGTTGATAGAATAATTATTCCAAAATAATCAGTGATTTTATCTTGTGACAGGCCATACAAAGTCTCAATACATTTAAAAACACTGAAAACATAGATGCCACCAAATAAATTGAAAATAATAACAGTAAGATGTTCAAAAACACTACCTGGATATTAACAAATTAACTAATACTCCTGTCAGTATTTTACAGATTAAAGAAGAAATCACAAGGAAAACTAGAATATAGCTTGAACTGAATTATACTAAAAAAACAGTAAATGAAATTCTGTGGCATGCTGTAGCTAATCAGGCTGTAGAGGAATTTAAAACATTAAATGTTTATGTTAGAAATTTAGAGAGACACCTGTAGTTTTAAATACTTTTATGACAAGGTAAAAATCTAAAATAAATGACCAAAAGTTCCATCTTAAGAAACTACAAACAGACATACAATCAGCAACGTAAATGCAAAATAGGTAAGAGAAGAAAATAATAAAGAGAAAAAAAATCAATGAAATACAAAACATAAAATTAACAAAGTTGAATCCCTTGCAGTTGCCTTCTATTGTTAACATTTAACCATACAATCCAGTTCCTTCCTGAATCTGGGAACAGAAGTTTTCCAGGCTTCCTGAATCTGAGCACAGGGAGAACTTAGAAATGGTGCTGCTTACAGATATGTGCATTCAAAGGGCAGGAGTTTCAGCCACAAATTCCAGTCCAGTACAAAATTTAGATTCATAGGGATTCTGTTTTGAAATTTATAATTTCTTCAGTCTCTTGTACATTGTTAGGCACATAGAAATCACTGACTACTTAATGAATGACAAGATAATAATAAGTAGGAATAAGTAGGATTGTTTACCTCAATTCTCCTATTAGATATGTCATCCTGGGTAAAAGGAACAAGGCAAAAGTCATTGCCTGGGAACCAGTGTAGTATGTGAGTGTGTGTGTGTGTGTGTGTGTGTGTGTGTGTGAGAGAGAGAGAGAGAGAGAGAGAGAGAGAGAGAGAGAGAGAAGGGGAGAGAGAGAGAGAGAGAGACTTTAACTGCAGGGTTTCAATCTTGGATCTTATGTTCTCTCCTTAAAGTTCTTTGGCTTAACAGTGGTTGATATAATTTAACAGGAGATGTGACATTTCTATTATTACCAAGAAATGTTAAGTGGAAAGATATTCTGGGAAATAGTCTCCATAGGTAATCAAAATTACATGAACCCAAGATGTCCAAGTCACTAATTACAAAAAAGAATATAATTTGATTCTAATATATTAATTTATAATTGGAAAATACAGACTGTAGCAAGTTTCAGACAGTCACATCTTTCTACTTTTTAATATGATGTACCCATAAAATAGTCATTTGTAACAACTTTCATTATGACTTTCATTTTCCAGAAAGCCATTCACCACAGAATGATAGGTTTTCAGTTTCATCAAGGAAAGATTTTAATTATAATAAGAAATGTGTTATATTTATAAATTAGGGACATTTAGAGAAAGCAAAATGACATGTGATTTCAGACTTAAAAAATTAACTGGTAAGAACACTTAATATTGAGATTTACTCTCTCAACAAATCTTTTAAGTGTTTAATACCATATTGGTGATTATAGCTACAATGTTGTATAGCAGATCTCTATAACTTATTCTTCTTGCATGCATAATTGAGATTTATGGCTGGTGACTAGCAAGATTCCATTTCTCTCCTCCCCCAAACACATTGGTCTTGACTGTGATTTCATTGTATATGACTATGAGCACAGGTAACAAAAGCAAAAATAGATAGGTGAGACTACTTCACACTAAACAGCCTCTGCACAGCATAGGAAACAATGAACAGAGTGAAAAGGCAGCCCATGGAATAGGAGAAAATGTTTACAAACTGTGTATTAATAAGGGATTAATATGCAAAATATATAAGAAACAATATATTACAACTTATTAGCAACATACACACAAAAAACTTGGTATTTGAATATATGTTTGTCCAAAGAAGATGTACAAATATACAAATGGCCATCAGGTGTTTGGAAAGATGCTCAATGTCACTAATCAGAATCACAATGAAATAGCACCTCATACAAATTAAGATGGCTGGTAGATAGGTAGATGGTAGATAGATAGATAGATAGATAGATATTGGTGAGGATTTGGAAAAATGGAACCCTTGTAAATTTTTGGTGGTAAAGTGAAATGGTTTCCTCTTGATGGAAAACAATAAAAGGGTTAGTGAAAAATAAAAAAATATAGCTAGCATATTATTCTATTTACAATTACACTTTTTCTTTTGAGATAATTACAGATTCACATACAGTTCTATTAAAATACATAGAGTTCTTATGTTCCCTTTATTCAGTTTCTCCTAATGGTAACAATGTGCAAAATTATGCTACGGTAATATTGCAGCCAGTATATTGCATTTATATGGTCAAGAATAGAATATTTTTATCACCATGAGATTCCTCATGTTGCTTTCTAATAGTCACACTTATTTTTCTTCAGTCCCACCCCTTTAAACATTGGTAACCACCACTATTTATAATTTATATAGTTTTATTATTTAAATAATTATATAAATAAAACAATTCAATATGCAATTTTTAATTGCTTTTTGCACTTAGTATAATTCACTATTGCAGGTTGTGTGTATCCATAATTCATTTAAATTTGTTGTTGAGTAGTATTCCATGGTATGGATAAACTACTGTTTTTTAACCATTTTATTCACTTAATAAAGGACATCCGAGTTTCCAGTTTTGAGCAATTATAAAAATAATATTACTATAAACATCTCTGTATAAGTTTTTATATGAATATAATTTTTTATATTTTATATATTTTTTATTTTTCAATTACACTTGATGTACAATATTAGTTTCAGATGTATAATCTCATAATTAGACATTTATATCTATGAAGTGATCACCTTGATAAATCTAGCACTGACATAACACCACATATGCTTAATACAGTATTACTGACTATATTCCTGTGCTTTTCATCCCCATGACTACTCTGTAACTATGCATATTAACTTCCAAATCCCCTCACTTTTTACATCCACCTCCCTGAATCCCTTTCCATCTGGCAACTGTCAAAATGTTCTATTTAGCCATGAGCCGGTTTCTGTTCTGTTTGTTTATTTTTGTTTTATTTTTTTGACTTCACATATAAATGAAATTATCTTGCATTTATCTTTTCTGTGAGACTTATTTCACTTTGCATAATACCCTCTTGGTTTATCCATGTTATTGCAGATGGCAAGATTTCATTTTTTTTTATAGCTGAATCATATTCCATTGTGCCACTTCCTTTTTATGCATTCATCTATTGATGGACTATTAGGTTACTTTAATATATTAGCTATTGTAAATAATGCTGCAAGAAACATGAATATATGCTTTTTGAACTTAGTGTTTTGGGTTTCTTCAGATAAATATCGAGAAGTGGAGTTGCTGGGTCCTGTTTTATCTCTTCTTATAGCTTTTGTTTTAAGGTCTATTTAGCCTGATACAATAATTGCTAGCCCAGCTTTTTGTTTTTGTTTCTATGTTCATGAAAAATCATTGTCCATTGATTTACTTTCATCTGAGTACCTTTCAATTTGAAGTAAATCTCTTGTAGACAGTGTATGTAAGGGTTTTGTTTTGTTATTCGTTCAGCCACTATATGTCTTTTGATAAGATAATTTAATTTATTTGCATTTAAAGTAATTATTGATAGGTGTATGTTTATTGCCCTTTTATTATTTATATTTTATCTATGTTTCAATTCTAAAAGATAGCTTTGCTAGATTGAATGATCTTGGTTGTAGATCCTTGCTTTTTGTCACTCGGAATATTTTGTGCCAGTCCCTTCTGAACTGAAATGTTTCTATTGAGAAATAAGGTAACAGTCTTAAAGGAGTTTCCTTGTAGGTAACTAACTGTCTTTCTCCTGCTGCTTTTAAGTTTCTCTCTTTGATTTTAACCCGTGGCATTTTAATTATTATGTGTCTTGGTGTGGCCCTCTTTGGGTTCATCTTGTTTGGGATTCTGATTTGTGAACTTTTGTGTCTATTTCCTTCACTAGGTTAGGAAAGTTTTGCATCATTATTTTTTCAAATAAGTTTTCAGTTTCTTACTCTCGCTCTTCTCCTTCTTATATCCACATTATGCAAATGTTGGTCCACTTGAATTTGACCTACAAACCCCTTAAATATCCTCAGTTTTTTGGATTTATTTTTGCCATTCTAATTAAATGTTTTGTGCTTTCTTATCTTTCAAACCTCAAATTTGATCATTTGCTTCATCTACTCCACCATTGATTCTCTATTTCATATTCTCTTTTTCTAATTCCCCCTTTCTTTTCTTCTCTCTTTTATTTAATGTAGAACTTCTTGATAATGGGTTTGCTATTCTAATAACACATATAAAATATATTGCAGGTGCTCAACAAATGTTATTTGAATTTTATTATTTAAAACATTTATCAAAGTTCAAAGGTTCATAAAATATTTTTTAAAATACCAATTCTAAAAATTAAAAAAAATTAAAATTTTATTATCTCCATTTTTACTTCCTCTAGGTAAAAATTTACAACAATTTAGTGTAAGTCTTTGTAGGACTTTTTTTTCTCTGCATTATAAGTAAATGATAGATACTTGGATTTATATTAGATGTCATATTAGCATTTTGTCTGTCAATTTGCTTTTCTCAGTTAACAATGTATGTATGGTAGGAAGTACCCAGCCATGTAATATGAAAAATAGAGACATTTATTGAAGAAGATACAAGATAAAAAAACATTGTACATAAGACAATGGTGCTTCAGTGCCCTTCAAAGTAAGTACCTTGGGACCTCACACTGTTTCCCCAATCACCATCAGCCACTCCATTGTATTTTCCTGAATCTCATCAATAGTCTGAAATCTTTTCCCTTTCAAAGATGATTTTAGTTTTAAAAGGGTAGAAATTGCTGGGTGCCAAATCTGGGCTGTAGGGGAACTGGGTCACCTGGGTGATTTGATGTTTTGCCAAAAATCTCTTAAGTGAAACATTATGCATGAGTGGGTGCATTGTCATGATGAAGTTGCCAATCACCAGTTGCCCATCGCTGTGGCCTTCCAAATCATCTAAATAATTTCTGTGGAGTAATGTTCAAGGTTAATGCAAAATTTGATGCAGATTTGTTGCTCTATTAGCTCAGTCCTTTTGAATGCCATGACCACACAGCACGCTTGCTCACTCAATGGCATCCACCACCCCTACTAACTAGTACAATGAAATCATTATTGTTCATGCATGCACATTCCAGTCCACTTTCTTGGACTGCCAGGTTACATCAATGTTGTGCAAACCATTCTTGTTATATTAACAATGGTTGGACTTTTTGCAGATAGCCCTGTATATCTGCTCCATTCTTTTTAACAGTTGGATGTATTTTATTTTACGAATACATTATAATTTTGTTAACCATTTCCTTACTGACGGACATTTGCATTGTTTCAGACTTTTACTATTACAATGTTGGAATATATATTCTTAAGCATATTGCTTTATATATTTGTGAAATTTTTTAACAGAATATTTCTGTACTAATATTTATATAAAATGAAATTATTTAGTCATGGAATATGCATATCATTTATAGTAATAGACACTGATCACATTTCAAACTTGTGCTATAAATGCTAATTCCTCAATTTTATATAATAATACCCAGTTTTCCCCCTTTATGCCAACATTTTCATTTAAAACTTGGGCAAAATGGTAAGGAAAAAATATTCAAAATGTGATTTTAATTCAGATATTTAACATCATCGAGATGAGGTTTCTTTTTTTTAAGATTTAGTTTATTGTTTTTCAGAGAGAGGGGAAGGGAGAAAGGGAGGGAAACATCAATGTATGCTTACCTTTCACCTGCCTCCAGCTACAGATCTGGCTGGAGACCTGGCTTGCAACTTGGTTACATAATCCTGGCTGGGAATCAAACCAGTGACCTTCAAGTTCGCAGGCTGGTGCCTTATCCATTGTGCCACCAGCCAGGGTGGTGAGATGAGGCTTCTTATTGGTCATTTGTTGTTGATTTTTAATCTATGACTTGATCCTTCCAATTCCCTTTCTATAAATCAATGATTTCTTATCTATGGCTTTCTCCATGTCATTATAAGTGGAAGAGAAAGAATGTCTTGGTGTTTCTTTAAAAGAATTTTAGACTCTGCATAAGGGAGAGAACTACTTCTTGTAGGCTATACACCAAGACCCTGAAGACTATCATTAATAGTGACGTGTGTAGTGGTCATTTGTCAGTGCTCAGAGATATCCTTGTTGAGTAAACGATAAGCATTTGAATTCTACACCTTCTTCTTAGCAAAATATTGAGACAAAAAGAAGAGAAACAGATATTATTGACCAGTTGCTAGGTACTGTTCTCATTACATAGTTTATGCCATTGAATTTTTTCAGTCATCTCATTCACAGAAGTTTATAGCTACAGAGATATAGAAGGTTAAGTTTCCCAAATATGCACATTTTTAATAGTACTTTTGAACTTAAATTCTAGGCAAAAATCCACATTCTTTTTACCATCAAATGATGCCTATTGCTTTTCAAATAAACAAATTGTAAAAATCTAAGACACAGTCTCCTTGTACACATATAGTATTGTAGAACCTCCTTATAGAAGAGTTCAATATTTGGCAAAAAATAAAACCAAATATTGTCCAATGCAGCAAAAGGTGGCCCAGTGAGTAATGCATATAAGTATTGTAGCCCAAAAGAAGAAGAGAAGGATTTCGGCAATGATACATTTGTAGCTGTAACTTGGAAAAATGACAGGATTTGGATATAAGAAAAAGGCATGGGGCAGAGTGTTGCTTCTGGGTGTGAGCATTGATTCAGGCAAATATGTGGTAGATCTTATATCATTTTGGTTCCAGGTATGGATAATTATGCTTTGAAGCTAGTCTCAACTAAAGCAAGTCACACATAGAGAGATCATCACTTTTGTTCTTTTAATATATGAATTATGTTGTGTGCTCAAACATATACTACTAGCTTTCACCAGCTCCTCAGAAGAAGTTTCTAGCTGGTGATATTAAGTATTATAAGTAGAGAGGGCATTATGAGTACAACAAATAATATTTCATGCAGTATGCAAAAGGATGAAGAGATATAAAGATTTGCTCTACTGTTTTAAAAACTATATACCTATGTGGAGGACAAAACTAAGGTTTTAGCAGAAAAGCTGAGAGGAAAAATAAAAGAAATTACTCAATGTAAACTTAAGACAATAGAGCCAATGTTGCTTTATGTAGTCATTAGAAATTGTACATAGAAAAAACTATTTCATGGAGATAAGGAAATGGTGTTAGTGTTTTCTGATTTAGTCATCAAAATCTATTTAGTTTTTATGTGCAGATAAAGTTTCTGACCTTACAGGAGATTGCAAAGACAGATAAGTGGGTAGATAAAACATCCCAATGAAATTTAATTAAAGCTATAATGAACACTGGTTTTGTGTTATCTAGATGAATTTTCAATCTCTTGCAATACTTGTAATGTTGGAAGATTTCACTATAGTCAAGCTTACGCATTTGGCTGTGAGATATTTGCTGATGGTGTGTCCAAGGAAGAAAGAAACATTTGGGCTATTTAGAAGTGAAGGTCTTTACATCCTTTGAGACCACAATGTTGAAAAATAAATTCAAGATAAAGTTTGCAGAGTTATAAAGTCTAAAATCATAAGATAGTAGTAATAGCTGTAATTTATTGAGAGCTTATTATGTGCCAGAGATTTATATTCACTAAGCTATTTATTCTTCATAATAATTCTATGAGGTAGGTAGAGACTATATTAACTTCATTTTATAAATAGAGAAACTGATGTCTAGAACAATAATAAGCTAATCTGAGGTCACTCAACTAGTAAGTGGCAATGCTGAGATTCTAATCCAAGATTGGGTAGTTTTGGTAATATGCATGATCAACAACTCTGTTATAATGCTCTTAAACTCTATGTTTTGCATCATCTAGTTCCATTTTCTAGGCAGCAGTGGAATAGAGAATAGAACAGTGGACATAGATAAGACCTGTGTTTAAGTTTTAGCTTTGCTACTTACAAGTTGTGTAAATATCAGCTGGACTGGACTGAATGTCTAGCATAGTTCAAACACGTGCCTGACTCTTAGCTGGGAGCTCAGCTGGGACTAAATTCACACATATTTATTATTTTTTTTAATTCAAAGACTGTAATTTGTTTCCAAAATGTCAATTTCCTTTGTTCTGCTTGTCATATTTCTATTTAATCCTTAAAACATATGTCCTAAGCCTTCATTGCAGAACTATCAGGTTAACTTGCACTCACTATCCTTGGTCTCCTTGAATAAATTGCTAATCTCTATTACAGCTTTCATTCTCTGATATTGTTGGTATTGAATTAGAGGTCAATCTACCTCAACAGACTAATCTCAAGTGTTTTAAACAAAATTTTGTACTTTGTTTTCTTTAGAAACTAGACATTGTCTCCAGAGTAGGTGTCTAACAAATGATGATGAGTGAATGCTATTAGATCAGCTTTCCTCTATAGCATGTTCAGTAGCTGGGAGCTTATTTGTACAGCAGTTGTCTTACTTATCTAAGTAAAATCACTGAGTGAAGTCAGAAGGTAAGTCACAACACTATTAAATTGCCTCAGTAAAGTGGGATAAAACTGTGCAGTCTCTTTGTATTTTACTTTTCCATCCATTGTGGGATATATTGACAATGTCATTTATTTACTTGCATAAAGCTATGAAGGCTTAAGAATTATTCTGAATGTACATTATGTTTTTTTATCAGAGAGATGCAGCTGTATGAATAAGATAAGGCAGTAAAGAAGGTTATATCCAACATCAAGTAGAAGTTGTAGGAATTATTATATTCATCTAACTAAATGTTTTAGATGCCAGTGTTTTTTGTTTACTCCTAAATTTTTACTTAAATACACAAGGTCTGTCCAGAAAGTATCCAGCTATATAATATGAAAAATAAAGAAATTTGAAGAAGGTGCTAGTTCCAAGAAACATTGTACAAAGGATGAGGAGGCCTCAGTCCCCTTCAAAGTAGGCACCTTGGGACCTCACACGGTTCTCTCAATTGCCACCAGCCACCCCATTTTATTTTACGGAATACCATCATTGGTCTGAAAACACTTCCCTTTCAAAGGTGATTTTAGTTTTGGAAAATGCCAGAAGTTGCAGGGCACGAAATCTTGGCTGTAGTGGGGTTGAGTCATCTGGTTGGTTTGATGTTTCACCAAAAAACTCTTCTTGAGACATTATGTGTAAGCAGGTACATTGTTGTGATGAAGCTGCCAATCAGCAATTGCCCCTAGCTGCAGCCTTCTGAATCATCTGAATAGTTTCTGTGGAGGAATGCTCAAGCTTAACACAAAATTTGATGCAGATCTGTTGCTCTACTCACTCATTTGAATGTGACGGTCTCACAGTACACATGCTCACTCAATGATATCTACCACTCCCACTGACTAGAACAGTGAAGTCATCATTGTTCACTCATGCACATTCCAGTTGGCTCTCCTTGGCTGCCAGGTTACATCGATGTTGTCCAAACTACTGTTGTATTAACAACAGCTGGACTTTTCTCAGAAGGTCCTTGTTACACTTAATAAATGAGTCAATATTCATTTATTATGAAAACATTTATTGAATACCTGTTTATATACTAAATTCTGAGCAAGTAGAAATTTAAATAATGTCAGTTATTTTCAAAAATCACCTGCTAGTGATTAGTGACCAGATATGTAAAAATAAGAAGTAAATAAAATAATGGAAGTAGCTACTATAAATGAATCTAATGATGTAAATGAGAAAATAATTCTGTTTAAAAGTTTAAGGGGGTGCTCCAAAGAAGATTAAATAATTGAGCTTCATCTTGGAAAATGAGTAGCAAATTACTAGAAAAAGTGGTTGGAGAGGAAGAACAGCATTTCAGGCAGACGGGAAGCAAGGAGAGACATGGAAGCACAGAAACCTGCTCATAGCACCACATCTTTAACTTGGGAAGCCGCAGTAGATTTGGGAGGGGAATGTCATGATCAGAAGGTGATTTTTTAAAAGCAGATGTATATATAGAATAGAAAAATGATTATTATATTAGGTAAGAAAATAGAAGAAGAGACAACAATTAGGAGGCTATTGAAATATTTTAGGCTGATGGGAATAAGGGATATGAATTCATGCAAGAGTTGTGGGAATGGTGAGGAAGCTTAGGTATATAGCAAAGTGAAATCCATAGCATTTGATATGAGGTTGTAGATAGTCACCAGAAGGAGTGGGGGAAGAAGCATACTCTGTATTAAGCTATGAATTTGGGTAATTGGAGAGATGGTAATGGGGTTAACATAGATTCAATGGGAAAAACAGAGAAAGGCAAGTTCCCTCTTAGAGAAATGCATTTGGAACACATGTTGGTAGGCATGATTCTATGTTGCCAGAGATGTTCCATCCACAGCATCCCCAAGAAGCCAAAGTTTCGTACCTCTTGCATCTAAGCAGGCACCATCTATGGAAACTGGTCCATGAATTTTAGGTAAACCCAGATGTTCTGCCAGTAGGAGCATATTGCAATAAGAATTCACATTTTATCTTTAATTGACACACAGTGGCAGCAAACAACATAATTAGCATTCTGGTAGCAAAGCCAACCTAGTACTGATTTAGAGACAACAGTTTAGGATCTCTGTCTGGACACACAGTCTTTGCCCAAGCAAATGAGCAGGCAATCTTTAGTGACTAATAATGCCTCTTTTCAAATGCTGAGTAGAGTTTGCTTGTTCATTGTTTCTTTTCTGATTTTGGAATATTGTGTGGAATCACAGTCCTCATTCCAGATGCAGAAGAATAAAAAGCTCAATTAAGTAGAAAATATACATACAGATATACAAAATAAATCCAAATAGATAAACAAGAAAAACAATGCTATACCTACACCAGGGTTTTAAGAAAATCTTTTTGTCCTAGACTGGAATGAACTGACACAGTCCTCTCTTATATTACTCTATTCAAAAGAAAATAGCAACAGCGGCTGCCAAAACTAAAACAAACAGGAAGACTAACCCTATATTTCCAAGTATTATAATAACTTAAGGCATATGTACTATTTGTTGAGACTGATATTACCTATTGTAATTTGAAACTATATATACAACTATCCTTATACCACATTTGGAAAAAGCTATTGCTTTTCCTCTTGGTCACCATCTGGAGTCATTGGTAACTTTCCTTGAAGACCCAGCTTCTGTTCTCTTGAACACATACATCCTCATCAGGGCAGTCAGGGTAGAAGCTAGCCTTTTACTTGCTCAGCAGCCTCGGGCCTTTCTTATCGTAGGATATGAAATTTTAATATTGCCTGATTTTTTATAACAACTTTCAAGACGTCATATCAGAGTGATGAGGAAAGTTGATTTTTGTAAATAATGCATCCCCCTCAACCCCTTCCTATGCAAATTACCTTCTGCCTTAATTCTCTGCTTAGCATTCTTCAGTATCTCTTGTCTTCCCTTCTCGAACATGTCTAATCTATAAAGAGTAGAGTTGAATCCCAAAGCTGCCTGTGCTTTACCCCTAGAATCAGCTCTGGTTTCTCCCCATCATCTACTTTGAACCTCCTCTCATGTGGCTTTGGGTTGTTACCACTAAAGTGATGACTGTCTCCTGACTATGCATTGTTGCTCAGGACAGTGCCCTGTCCTAGATACTACCTGTCCAGGTCTAAGGAGCCTGTCTGATTTCAAAGAAGGAGAGGAAGCCATATAGTGTCCTTTCCCCTGAGCCCCAGAATCTTGGATTCCTGCCTTCCTCTGCAGGTCTCCCTCTTCCAGAACCTTGGATCCTGCTCTAAATTCACTTTCCCTTTCTCCCCAGTTCATGCTATGAATGTTCAATATCCAATAAACAAGTCACTGTTACCCATTTGTTTTTCATTATTAATACTAAAGTAACAGAATCTCAGAATTAGAAAGACTAATTCAATGTATGAATTCTAACTGCAGCATTTCTACCAGGTGTCCATCAGCCACTCTATAAACATGTTCATCATCACGAAACTCATTACTTACAATTTGGAAAGTTTTTTATTTTTTTAAATTTTTCATATTGAGTTAAAATCTTCCCCCGCTAGTAACTTTTTTCTTTTCTTTTCTTTTCCTTTTTTTTTTTTTGGTACTGTGTTTATTTGTTTACCTTAACAACTCCTTTCTACCTAGCTTTCTACTCCATTTTGCTTAGTATGTGGTCAGAGTGCAAATGTAGATAGAAAATAGAGTTCCATCTAGAAATCACTCTTAATTGCCTGTGGAATTTGCTATTTTTACGTATCATTTCAATAACTATGTGAACCATTCTCAGGGGAGTGGGAAGAAATCTCCAAAAACTATGTTTTGAACACTCAATATACAAAGCCATCTGCTATACCCAGAAGAGACAGGATTGATGGACAGGCCATGGAGTATTATTTTTTCATGAATAAGTCCCAAAAGGATAGACTTCCAATGAGCAAATCATGTGTTTTGGCTGGGGCCTGGCAAGTTTGTTTTGCCATGACTATAAGAGCTGAGGGATTTGTTAGGTGGTCATTGAACTTGCCAATTAAAATCTAACACACAGGGGTGGATTACTTTATAGAGTAACAAAAGAAAAGAGGACAACATTAATAAAAGCTTAAAACTCTAGGATATTATATTAAATAGCAATTATTTGGGTCCAACTTTAACATAAACATAATTAAAAAAATAAATCTTGGTCTCTTGTTCTTTAATATTTACCCTGGTAAGTATTGAACCTTCACCTGTGTAGGAAGAGTCATTGATGAATAACTGTTCATACTAACATTTTTCTTCTACTGAAATGCTATATGGCTTTCTCTACAATCTTATCTTTTAAATATATTTGTTTAGCTGGGGTAGCAATACTTATATTAGACAAAATTTAAAAAATAATAATAAATATATTTGTTTATACTAAGTCAGTCATCCATCCATCCATCCATCTATTATGTGTCCTTTTCTCTGAAAAAGTATTTTTTGAGTGCCTTTGCAAAGCTTGTTGTAGACCCTAAGGATTCAAAAATAAACAGATAGTACTGTTTTATGTGATAGGGCTTAGACTAATGGGATGAAAAATCAATAGTAATTGGAAAATCACATAATAAGGGTAAAGTTTTAAATTGTATTAAGTGCTCTGAAGCAAAACTACAGAAGAGATTTTTATGGGATCATATAATAATAAAAATTGACCAATTCCAACGGTAGTCCTGAGGAAGTGATATTTAAATTGAGATCTGCAGAATCAGTTGTAAATTATGCACAAGTTGGAGTAGGAGCAAAGAATACAGACATGGAATGATCTGTGAAAAGAGTTTTAACTGGGTAAGATGAAGGCAAGATTAGGACTAATTCAATCCTCCTTTTGTACAACAGTGCACTGCCTCTTCTCCCTTCAATCTCAGTCCACACGTCTTTGTGTTTTTCAGCTATTTCTCATGTGACATGAGCTGCAGACCTCTCACTGCTCTTTCTGTTTCCCTTTGGACATGTTCCAGCTTGTCTTTGTTTCCTTTCCACATGTTTCTAGCAATGTGACATCATAAAGTCACGTAGCTGTGTCTGAAGAAAAACCAAAGCCCAAGTCCTAAACAGGGGTTGAAAGATGTTACAGCTGAAGTCCTACAAAAAACATTAGTCAATATTTACTGAAATGACCCCACCCAAATCCTGAGGCTGGTGAGGCAGGTGCTATCCCCAAAGCTTCTCTAATTCCCCTCCCATCTCAATAGTAATTTAAAAGGAGGAAAAAAATGCAAAACTGAAGGGTTCAAGTGACTTTGGCCAATGTAAATAGCATTTTGATGTAGGATAAAAGAGACAGAACAAAAGAGCTCTTTTTGTCTATTTCTACAAGCTCCACATTATAACAGTTATCTATTTGTATTTCATCTCTTTCTCTCAACCTAAAGTTCCTTGGGGCCTGTTTCTCTTCATAAATAGTTCTCACTCTGTGCTGGAAAATATCACCATTGGCGATGAATTACCCCAGGCGGACAAAGTGCCAACTGGTTCCCAAAGAGCTTCAGAGACTTCAGCCTAAAGGATGAAAAGCAATAATAGCTGAAGGGGAGAGGGTTGATCCTGTAAATAAATTGACTGGCATTAAGTATTAAATGTGCCAGTTGGCTCCATGAGGGCATTACATTAAATGCATAATGGCATAGTATCCATTTGGGTTTCACTGTAAGTCTGTCAAGCCCCAACCAGGCTGTATGGCATTCAATTGTAAGTGACAAGTTCTGATAGACCTGTCAGCTTGAGAAGGTTTACTTTAAAGCAAACAGAAAAGGCTGCAGATTCTTTTATTAACAAGGTAATGTTCAGTTGAAGATAAGAGGGTAGCTAGTATGATATTGTCAAGGCATATGGCTTTGGAATCAAACTAACCTGGGTTTGAATTACTGGCCCTGTTATTTACTGCTATATAAACCTTGAGTGAATCACCTCACCGCTCTGAATCTCAGTTTGCTAATGAGTAAAATGGCAATAACCCATATAGTTCAGGGTAGCCTTAGGTCAGATTCCCCAGGAAACCGTCTACGATGGAAATTTACATCCACTTCATTTATTGAGGAGTATTCTGGGGAACAGTAGCTATAGTTGAGTTAGGAAAAAGGTCTGAGGTATATATCACTTGTAAAGGAGGAAGGAAAGCAAGAGGTTGCTCTGCACTGCAGCAGTAACAAAGGTGTCAGTTGATGCCCACAGACTGCTGCGGACAGAGGTGAGGTTTTGAACGTGTCTCACAATGAAGCAAGGGAGTTAGGTCTTTGTTCAACTGAATCAAAGCTCACCGGATGTGCACTACCTTTAAGGATATAACTTTGGGTAAGGCAGCTCCTTTGGGACAAGTGCAATATTCAGGAAGGGACTCAGCTGTGAGTTGTAAGCAGACAACATGCTTTGGCAACTAGGGGATGAATGCCTAGTTGTCAAGAGTGGTCTACCACTGCAGCGCTTGGATCCACTTGCTTCACACCATCTAGAAAAAGTTTTTTCCCTAGATTCTGTTTGGTTACTTCCTTGGGTGCCCAAAGTCTTACTAAAGGAAGACGGTAGATAAAATATAGTCCCTGCTGCTGCATTCCAGGCAACTACCGATAATGATAATTTCTCTCCATTTACTAGCTTCTAGATTTCCCTACCCCTCAGTTAACATGTCTCCTGCTGTTATCTCCTAGACCTTTATCCTGGAGTGATTTTGAGCTTCTACTTATCAAATCTTACTCAGGTCTTGGCTTCTTTACTTGTTGGTTTGCTATCAAAATTGGGCAGAAAAGTACCAAGAGGAACTCTGCTTAATTATTTTGGTGTCAATGTATTATTTTCTCCCACATTGTTTATCAGCAAACTTACCTTTTTCTATTGATAAATATCAGTGTTCATTACCCCTGCCAGGATGCTGGTTTCTATTCTTTAACACCCTGGCTTCCTGGCACAAGGAGTCCAAAGTGGCTGTGAGTAGCTGTAAATAGTTTCAAATATTTTTTTTTTTCTTAAGATTTTATTCCATTATTTTTAGAAAGGGGGGAAGGGAGAGAGGCAGAGAGGGAGAGAGACATCAATGTATGGTTGCGTTTCACCTGCCTCCAGGCACAGACCTGACTGGAAACCTGGTTTGCAACCTGGTTCTGTGCCCTGGCTGGGGAATCGAACCTGCGACCTTCGGGTTTGCAGGCCGGCACCTTATCTACTGTGCTACCAGGGAGGGCTGTAAATAAGTTTTAATAAGGTGTATTTCTGCCTTGGATCCAAGTCTCATAGACAGTATATATTCATCAATAGATTACAGGGAATGATAACAAGTGGTATCGTTTTTAATTTTATTCTTTGGTTCCTAGACCTGTATATCCTACCTTCTAGGGGTATTACACTGTATAATAAATATTGGTTTAGGGTACATTCTGAATCCTAAAGGATGGCTCCTATTATTTTAAAACTGTCTCAGAGGTACCTTCAAAAGCCTGTTATTTTCCTTGATCATGCTGGCAACTTCAGAGTATATAGCATATGACAGAACCAGTGGGTCCATTGGAGCTCACTGGAGCCCAAAAGAGTACCATGCCTCTTTTGATATAAAGTGAATCCATAGTATGATTTGATGTTATGCAGAATCCTATTGTTGGTACATCAATTTTATATGAACCCCCAGATAGAAATACTGGCTGAGACACTGTAGGCAAGAAAGGCAAACTTGTATCTCTAATATTTTTGATTCAATTATAGTGAATTTCTAGTCCAGTTTTGAAGAGCCCATTGTAGCCAATTTGTGATTAAGTGGCTGATGGGTCTACTTGAGAGATATCGCATACTGGGGACTGAGCATTACTGTCAATTATGACAGTTTGGCTATTTGACAAGATTAGAAACAAGATCAGCTGTGGTGAGAGAGTCATATTCTTGGGTCTATGCATTACCTTTAAAGGTCTCTGACACTATGCTTACGTAATCTTGACTTCAGTAGTCCATAGACTGGCTGATGCCAACTGCCCATAGTCATTCTATCATATTAAAGACATAAGGAGGGTAAGTGAATTTAATGATAATCCAATAGAAAGTACTCATTCTGAAGAATTTTTAAAAAATTGAAAAAATATTCAAACTCACTACCAGGTAATGTATTATTCATACAATTAAACTTGTGATGGAAGAGACAGAGAGTTGAACAGAAAACTATTTGAAGATATAATAAACAAAAATTACTAAATGTGATGAAAAACGCAAAACCAAGAAGCTCGCAAAATGAAAGGAGGATAAATAAAAAACAAATTAAACCTAAGCATAGTTAAACTGCTAAAACTTAACAGTAAAGAAAAAACCTTATATAGAAAGCAACAAATAAATAAATAAAATGAAAACAAGACAAAAAACTCAAAGACACTGACAAGAGTATGCTTGGTTACCAGAGGGAAAGGAAAGTGGGGGATGGTAAAAGAGGGCAAAGGGGGTCAAATATATGATGACAGAAGGAGGCTAGATTTTGGGTGATGAACACTCAATGCAATATACAGATGATGTATTATAGAATTGTAGACTTGAAATTTATATAATCCCATTCACCAATGTCACCCCAGTAAGTTAAGATTTTATTTATTCTTTTTAGAAAGAGGGGCAGGGAGAGAGGCAGAGAGGGAGAGAGACATCAATGGATGGTTGACTTTCACCTTCCCCTAGCCTCAGACCTGGCTGGAGACCTACCTTACAACCTGATTATGTTCCCTGGCTGGAAATTGAACCAGTGACCTTATGGTTTGCAGGCCAGTGCCTTATCCACTGTGCCACCAGTCAGGACTTCACCCAGACCAGTGTACCTCAGTTAGTTGGAGCATCACCCCATGCACTGAAAGGTTGTGGTTTCGATTCCCAGTAATGGTTGTATACAGAAGGCAATGAGAGGTGTTCCTCTCTCACATCTACCTTTCTCTATCCCTATCTCTATCTCTGTCTCTATCTCTATCTCTGTCTCTCTCTCCATCTCTCTGTCTCTGTCTCTGTCTCTCTCTCTCCCATCCTTCCTGTCTCTCTAAAAGCCTTGAAAAATGTTCTCTGGTGAGGATAAAAAGGATTAAAAATGGAATTGCTTCACGACCCATCATTTCCACTTCTGGGAATATGAGGTCTGTCCCAAAAGTATTAGCCAAACAAATGGTTTTAATTATATTGACATAGGCTCAATACTTTCAAGACAGACCTCATATATCCAAAGAAATCCAAAACACTAATTTGAAAGGATGGTATATGTATCCTATGTTCATTGCAGCATTATTTACAATAGTCAAGATCTAGAAGCAGGCCAAGTGCCCTTCAGTAGATGATGGATAAAAAATCTATGGCATTCATCAACATTGCTAGTCATCAGAGAGATGCAAATTAAAACTGCATTAAGATACCACCTCACACCTGTCAGAATGGCAATCATCAACAAATCAACAAACAACAAGTGTTAGCGAGGATGTGGGGCAAAGGGAACCCTCATACACTGTTGGTGGGAATGCAGGCTCGTGCAGCCACTGTGGAAAACAGTATGGGGTTTCCTTAAAAAACTAAAAATGAAACTGCCTTTTGATCCAGCAATTCCACTACTTGGACTATACCCAAAGAATCCTGAAACACCAATTCATAAGAACCTATGCACACCTATGTTCATAGTGGCACTATTTACAATAGCCAAGTGCTAGAAACAGCCTAAGTGCCCATCAGTGGATGATTGGATCAAAAAACTTTGGTACATATACATAATGGAATTCTATGTAGCAGAAAGAAAGAAGGAACTGGTACCCTTTGCAACAATATGGATGGAACTGGAGAGTATTATGCTTAGTGAAATAAGCCAGCCAGTGAAGGACAAATATCATATGATCTCACCCATTACAGGACAATAATGAGCAAAACTAACAACAAACAAAACAGAACCAAGTATATGAATACAAGGAATAGACCTTCAGTGGTCAGGGGAACGGGATAGGGGGTTGAGGGGAGGGGGGAGGTAGAGGCAAAGGAGGGGAGCAGCTTAGACAAGAACCTAGTATAAAGGAATCATGGACATGGACAACAGGTGGGATTGACTTTGGGGGGAATGGGTGGGTGGTTGGGGGGACAGAGGGGAGCAAAAAGGGGATGGATGTAATACAACAACAATAAAATTAAAAAAAAAATCTATGGCATTCAATAACCTATAGTAGCTAAGAGGAATTTATCTTGAGAATGCAAATCTGATTTATTATTTAAAAATCAGTCTGTGTAACATACTGTATTAACCAAACAAGGGAAAAAAATATGTGATCATTTCAATAATATAGAAAGATTTAACAAAAGCCAATGCTTGTAATGATGAAAACTCAAACTAGTAATTACCAGAAAACATTCTCAATTTGATAAGGGTCACCTCCAAACAAAACAAAACAAAATAAAACAAAATCTATTAATATACTTTATAGGGTAATATTGAACATTTATTCTCAGAAATCTTTTCAAGGCAAGTATGTCTGTTTTCACCATTTCTATTCAACACTGTACTGGATGGCCTACCCATTATTGTAAGGTAAGATAAAAAAAAAGCATGAGTATTGAAAAGTAAAAGAAAAACTATTTCTATTCATAAGTGGTATTTATGCAGAAGATCCTGAAGGAATACAAAATAACTATGAGCACCAAAAATAAATTTAGCAAGTTTTCAAGATATAAGGTTAATATAAAAATGCATTTCTATGTAATTATAACAATAGCTTGCAAAGTAAAATTTTAAAAATCCATTTACCATAGAATTTAAAATGAAATAAGTAATAGGCACATAATTGATTGATTTTAAATGAATGGTTTGCAGCAATTCAAGGGGGAAAATATCAACCACTGGTACAAAAACAACTACATAAGCCGTATGGGTAAAGATATGAACCTCAAATCCTACCTCAAATGAAATGAACAATTTATTAAAAACCAAAACTGTATAAGAGCTAAAATTATAAAACTTCCCAAAGAACATATATGTGCATATCTTTGAGACCTAACATTAAAGATACAACTATTCAAATGATGAATTATTTTTTCTTTTCTTTCTTTATTTATTTTAAAGATTTTATTTATTATTTCCAGAGAGAGGGGAAGGGAGAGAAGGAGAAAGAGAGAGAAACATTAATGTATGGTTACCCCTCACTTTCTTTGCCCTCTCTTTCTCTCACACTTCCCCTCTCTTTAAAAATAAATAATTGCAACTTTATTCATAGTAACCCCAAACTGGAAACATGTCCATAATCAATAGAAAAATGAAAAAAAAAAAAAAGAAAAGAAAAAGAAAGAAAAGAAACACACATGTTGTATATTTATATCATGGACTGAGCAACTAAAAAGAAAAACAGCACAACAGAATCTCACAGGTATTATGCTGAGGGAATCGCATCACACAGAAAAGAGAACATACTCTTAAATAATTTACATAGAAAAGCAAAACTAAAATATGGTGGGAAAACTTAGAAACGTTGTTGTGCCTATATGGTAGTAACGAACTCTTTTCTGCTGTACCACTTGTAATTGTACAGAATGATAAGAAGAAGGCTGTGAAAGGTAAAGCATTGCTGACGTACTGGAGCCTTTGTAGGCTAGAACGACAGCTTGTTGTCTGCATGATATTTATGTTTACAATAGTATTTTAAGGTAATAGTGCAACTATTAATAAATTTCCATAGTTTCAATTACGGATGTTTGGAATAGTACATATTTATTTATTTATTTATTATTTCTTTTTATTGAATTCATTGTGGTGGCACTGTTCAGTAAAATTATATGGGTTTCAGGTGTACAGTTCTATAATACATATCTGTATATTGTATTATGTGTTTACTATCCCATGATAAGTCCCTTTCCGTCATTATTTATCCCCCTATATCCTCTTCTATCCCTGCTCCCACCTCCCTTTTCTTCTAGTAATCACCAAGCTATTACCTTCATTAAGAATTAGACCAAATAATCCTTGGCTGGTGGCACAGTGGATAATGCACCAACCTGTGAACCCAAAGGTCACGAGTTTGATTCCCAGCTCGGGCAACATAACCAGGTTGCAATCCAGGTCTCCAGCCAGGTCCATAGCTGGAGGCAGGTGAAAGGCAGCTATACATTGATGTTTCTCTCCCTCTCTGCCTATCTCCCTTCCCCTCTCTCTGAAAAATAATAAATTTTAAAAAAAAAAAAAAAGGATTAGACCAAATAGAAAAATGTGAATACCCAAATGTATTCTTTAAATCTGATTACTTTCACTAAGTCATGCTGTGTCCTAGATAGGATAGGTACTTAGTTTATATCTCATTGTTGAAGTCATGCTCCTAGTTAAGTGAATTAAATTATGTGTTGTGAGCAGAAACTCATTCATTTAGAGTAATAGGATCAAGTGAGGGAGGAAAGCAACTATCATTTCTTAGTCCTAGTGCTTTCTCAGATGTTCTCAAATTACCTTGTTCCAACTAATTCTAATAACTACCTTCTGAAATGGAAATTTTTGCATTTAAGTTAATTAACATAGACACAAGAACATTTGAACATTTTACTATATCTTAAAGAATGTTTTATTCAAACTCAATTCTATCCATATGTAAAATCTTATCTCTTTTTCTCTCTACTACATTTCTTCCATATTTTATTTTGTGCAGACAGTGTTTATAAACTGTGATATTTCTTTTTCTTTTCATTATTAGAAAACATGGCACCACAGCACAGGTGCAGTGCTTGGCTTGCCATATTTGCAAATTGGCCTAATCTCATAAATTTTTTTGTGTAAGCATGAATTACAAGACACCGATAGATGGTATGTTTTCTCTTGGTTACTCTGCTGTAGTTTAAGAATACATTTTTACTTGAATAAACTGTGACACACATGTCACTCTCTCCTTCCCCTTCCCTTTCTCTCCTTATTTTGCCCTAGTCTATTTAGTTGTTTAATAAACCATTTTTGAGTGCCTAATCTATGACATGTTCTGGGGCTCCAGTGATGCAGAAAACAGACACATTTTAAGAAAAGAAAACTATAGATGAAAACATAGAAGGATAGGAGTTTCACTTTCTTGGAGAGTTAAAACTTGAATTGGGACTTGAATAGTAAGTGGAACTAGCAACGCAGAGATCTGGCAAAGAATATTCTAGGCTCTGGGAACAGCAAGTGCAGAAGTCTTGTGGTAGGAATGAATGTGTTGTGGAATTCTTTGAAGCCCAATGTGACTGGAGCACATTGAAAGGGGAGGAAAAGGTGAGATCATGAATGTAGGAAAAGTAAATCATTGCTTGAAAGTGTAGTGTTCTAAGCAGGTGGGGTAACATCATCTGAATTATGTATTTAAAAATGTTTCTCTAGCCCTGGCTATTGTGGCTTAGTGAGTTGAATACTGGCCTGCAAACCAAAGGGTCACCAGTTTGGTTCCCATTCAGGGCAAGTGCCTGGGTTGCATGCCAGGTCTCCAGCCAGGTCCTCATGGAGGCATGCAAAAGGCAACAATACATTCATGTTTCCTTCCCTCCCTCCCCTCTCTCTAAAAATAATAATAACATCTTTAAAACAAAGCAAAAGCAAAATGTTCCTTTAGCTGTTGAAGAACATAGATAAGGAGAGCAGTTTGGTGATTCTTATCTTGGTCTAGGTAAAATATAATGATGGCTTCAGCTAATGTAGAAATAAAAAATAAGGTGATTCGAACACATTTAAGAGAAAGAGCTGATAATTCTTGCTGATGATTGGAACTAAGATAAGTATGTTTCCTACATCCTGGACTAAATTAGTTTGATTAAATTTAACAAATAATGACTGAAGGTCTAGTTAGTATTAGATGTTTTCAACTTGTGCTGGTGTTCTAAACATGAAAAGGACACAACCCTTGCCCTAAAATAGATCACTGGGCATCACCTCAGACTTACTAAATTTTAGGAGTGAGTCTGAGAATCCAAATTTCAACTAGTTTGAGGACCAATAATGTGCTAAATCTGTACCTGTTTTCCCAATGTAGAAGTAGGAAGGAAAAATGGAAATGGGAGATTATTCTCCCAAGAGTGAGGTAAGCCTGGAGAAGACAATATTTAGATGGGGGCTGAGTACTTAAATTGAGACTAGTTACTTGTGGAGACCATATTTAAACTGAAGGCTAGGTACTATCTGAAAATAAAATGAAGAAAAAAATCCCATTTACAGTAGCAGAAAAGCTAGTGAATACATAAGAATAAATCTCAACAAGGAGTTGGAAGATCTATACATTGAAAAGTGTAAAATATTGATAAAAGATATTGAAGATGATACCAAGAAATGGAAAGATCACTCATTCATGGATTGAAAGAATTAATATTGTTAAAATGTTATTGTTAAAATTACTGAAAGTGATATACAGGTTCATGACAATCATTAACAAAATTCCAGTGGCATTTTTCATAGAGATTTAAATAATTTTAAAACTTACATGGAACCACAGAAGATTCTGAATAATTTTAGTAATTTTGAGCAAGAAGAATAAAGCTGGAGATATCTTACTGCCTGATTTCAAAATATTCTGCAAAGTTATTTTATAAGTGGTGATTGGGAGAACTGGATATCCAAATGTAGAAAAATGGAATTGGAACCTTTTCTCTTATCAGTACAAATGTCAACTTAAAATGGATTCATGACACAAAACATGGAACTAGTAGAAATAAACATAGGGGAAAAGGCTTCTTGACATTAATCTGAATGATGTTTTCTGGATATGATCCCAAAAGCATAGGCAACAACAGCAAAACAACAAACAAATGGGATTGCATCAAAGTAAAAAGCCATGGATCACAAAGAAAACAACAGAATGAAGAGGACAGAGAATAGAATTCAAGAATGTGAGAAAATATTGGCCAACTACATATTGATAAAAGGTTAATATCCCAGATATACAGTATAAGGGATTTAGAGCAAGAAAGCAAATAACCTGATTTTAAATTCTGCAAAGAATCTAAATGGACATTTCTCTAAAGAAGACATAGAAAAGGTTGATATGTATATGAATAGTTTCTCAATATCAGTACTCTTTAGGGAAATGCAAATCAAATCCACAGTAAGATTTCACCTCACATCTGTTAGGCTATTCTCAAAAAGATAATCACAAGTATTGGTGACAATATGGAAAAAAGAGGACTCTTGTACACTCTTTGTGAGGATGTAAATTGGTACAGTCATTATAGAAAATGGTAAGAAAATTCTTTCAAAAAATCAAAAATAGAACTATCATATCCAGAAACCCCACTTCTGGGTATATATCCAAAGAAAATGAAGTCAGTATGTTGAAAAGATATATGCACTCCTATGTTTATTGTAGAATTATTGATAAGAACCAAGATATGGAAATACCCTAACCATTTGCCATTAGATGAATGGATGTAAAAAGGTGAATATATATAGTGAAAATATGTATCTCTCCAATGTAATATTATTCAGACGTAAATAGAATGAAATCCTGCCACTTGTGAGAACATGGATAAACTTAGAGGATGTTATACTAAGTGAAATAAACCAGACCCAGAGAGGCAAATATTTAATCATTTATTTGTGGAATCTAAAGAAGTTGAACTCAAAGAAATCAATAATACAATGTTGAGTGTAAGAAGCTTTGGGATGGGGAAAATGGGAAAATGTTGATCAAAAGGCATAACGTCTTAGCTATGTATGATTAATAAGTTCTGTAGACCTAATGTACAGAATAAGAACCATAGTTAATAATTTCATATAGTGCACCTGTAATTTGCTAAGAGAGTAGATCTTAATTCTTCTCGCAAAAAAAAAGGAACAATGTGAAGTGATAAATATAGTATATGGTAATATAACTTGATTGAAGTAATTATTTTACAATGTATACATATATTTAAAAGTTGCATTATACACTTTAAATATATGCAATTTTGTTTGTCAATTATACCTTGATAAAGCTGGGGTAGGGCAGAATTAAAAGTCTAAAAGCCAGGAATATCAGGCCTCTAGGGGAAAATTTGGGGGAATAACTTTGCAATATGAAAGTAGTTACAGATTTCTTAAAAATTAAAGAAACTCCAATAATCATAAAAATATAAATTTGTAGACTTCATCAAAATTAAAAATCTGTTAATTATATGTACCATTAAAATAAATACAGAAGACAAAAGCTAGAATAATACATCCATAACTAACAATCTGCATTCAGAATATATAAATGAATTTATATAACTCACTAATAAAAAATTCCAATTGAAAAGTGGTTATAAAACTGAATGTATACCTTACAACAACAGAAGTTATTTTAATGGCCAGTAATCCTTTACGAGTTTTCATTATTAGTCATTAAGGTAAGGCAAATTAAAATCACAGTGTGATACCACTTCACCCATTTGAATGGCTAAAATTAAAAAAAACAAATGAAACAAAACACCTGTCAGTACCAAAGATCATTGAGCCTGTGGAGCATTTGAAACTGAAAAATTGCCCTGCTCATTAAAGTGTAAAATGGGCCAACCACTTTAGAAAAAGTTTTGTTTTTTTAAATTCTTTTCCTGAAGCCAAACATAAAGAATGCTCCTGACAGTCCTAGTGCCATGTGCGCATGCTCTATGAATTTCCTTCCCTTTGAGTGTGGTTAGCATCTGTGAGTATGATGGAATAGTGACTCCCTTGATTGTTCCATTATATATGACTCCAATTTAGCAGAATGGAATGTGATTCTTCTGCTGTCTTTGAAAATTTTAGCTGCCCTGTTCTGAGTAGCCACATGGTTAGGACTTGGGGGTATTCCTTAAGTGTTAAAAGTAATCCCTGCCCAACAGACAGCAAGAAAATGAAAACTTTAGTTTTACTACTGCAAGAAACTTCCAAGCTTCAATTGTGAATACAACCTTAGCTTGATTTTAGTCTGTTAAGACCCTAACCAGAAAATTCAACTGTGCTGTAAAGACTTCAGACTTACAGAAGCACTGAGATTATAAATGGGTACAGGTTTAAGCTGCAATATTTATAGTAGTTTGTTATACAGCAATAGAGAATGGGTGCATACTTATTTATTATATCTTTTGGTGCACTGTATTCAATAGTTTCCACTTGCATATATCATGTGCAGTTTTTTAATTTCATCATTATCTCTCTGTCAATGTGATAGTCATATTGTAAAACCCTGTTTGGTATATCTATAAGAGAACAAGACGTTAAAGTGGTGCATTACATTGTGATCAATCCCTGTTACCACAGAGGAGAAATACCAGGCCTACAAATCATAGTGTCCTTGTCCTGAGGAACTGTATACTTTATACACATTTCTAATTTGATTCACATTCCAAGCAAGACTTTGTAATTAATTCTTCTGGGTTCTCACCTCCACCAAATATATGTAATTGTATATCATATTCTCCCATCTCTATTAGCTCATATTTTCTCTCCAGAGGGATGTAGATCTAATCCTACAGACTTTTTCTGTTGTTATTGGTGCATTACAAAAAATCTAGGGCAGATTTAGAAATGCTTCAAAGACCTTGCATTTATTAAAATGACCAGCCATTTTATTCATGAAAATTGAAGTAGGAATAAAATGATTTCAAGTGAGGATCCAAAGTGCTTTCCTCAAACATGCAGATTAAATTAATATGCTTTTAATATCCTCTTCAGCTTTCACTTTTCTATCCAGGACTCAGTGGATAACTGAGTATCAATTTTCAACAGAAGCAAAAGGTTATCAATGAAAACCTTTTAGAAAAGAGTGATTATCACTACTTTGCCACCTTTAGTCAAGACTTTTGCTCAGGCTCATATTAAACAATACTTCTTGTTGAGCTAGATTTCAGCCAGATTAATGCAATTCTATTCATATGTCTTCTGATTTGGAGTACTGTTTTAAAACAGGATTTTTGAGAGGCTGCATAATTCAGTGATACCTTAGGGAATAGGGTACAGAAGCCAGGAATCTGGACCCTTGGTTTGACCATTTCACCTCTGTTAACATATTTTTTTTCTTTTGGTATCATTCATCACAATTGCATTTTATTGTCTTTTTTCTTTTTTAATAATCTAACAAAACAGAATTCCATGAGGTCACAGATGTGACTGTCTTGCCCCTAAGTATAGCATATTACTAATTCCAGCAGATGGCATAGAATGGATACAGTCTAGTATTTGCTGAAATAAATAGCTCCTGAATTAAAGAAATTCAGACATCAAATTGGTGTTATTTTATTATTTCATTTCTCACAACATTTTATAGATTAGGGAATAAGTATCTCATTTATGGGTTTAAAATATTTTTTTCTTCTTTATTTTGTTTCTAAGCAGAAGTATCAAAATTCAAAATCAGATGTGGGGAGCCAGCTTGCCAAGTTAAGGCCAGAAATGTGGGCATTAACTGTGTTAGAGAATCAAGCAGTGGACCTTTTCTATTTTCAATGAGGTCAGATTAGAGCATAGAATGTAGTTTTAAGTGATACCGCCAGGTTCTGGCTCTTTGTGTGCACACATCTCCTCCCAGTTATTTAATTAAACACAAATGTAGGTGATACTATGAAGAGAATTTGCAGAAATAATTAAGTCCCCAAATCAATTGACATTACAATGGGGAGATAATTCAAGTGTGCCTGCCCTAATCTCATGAGCCCTTTAAGAACAGAGTTGACTGCCTGCTTGCAGAAACAGTCCAACAACAGATGTATACCGGCTGGCCTGGAAAATGCCAAATCTGCATGTTGCAACAGTTTATGGGGCATCATGTCAGGGAACTGTGGGCAGTCTCTATGAGCTGAAAGTGATCCAGTCAACTTCTAGGATGAAAATGGGGACCACAGTCCTACAGCCACAAGGAAATTAGGTGTACCAACAACCAGCAAGCCTGAGAAGACTACCACATTCCTATGTGAGAACTGCAGTACTGGCCAATACCTTGATTTCAGGCTAATTGGACCATGAACAGAAATCCAGACATTCTGTGCCTAGACTTCTGATAAATAAAACTGAGAAATAATAAATGGGTATTGTTTTAAGCAACTACATGTGTGGTAATTGTCATGAAACAATAGAAAATGGTAAATAGGAAATGCCTTCAACTTAGTGGTAATTGTCCAGGAATTGTGATTTGGTTTCATGCCATGTTAGAGAAAGAAACAACAAATGGTGCCAATGATAAATGACTGTCAGATTATGACAATATGCTGGATTAGGGTTCTGTTCTGTAAAGGAAAGAAGTGACTTGTGAGGTGCTTCAGAAAGGCTTGAACTTCTTATAAACTTCCTGAAGGATTATTTTTAAAGTTTATACCTCTTTCTTTATGTATCTCAAAACTTTGTCAATTATTATTATGTTTGTCATTTGTTTGGGTATAATATATAGGGATACTATCCTCACTGGATTGTTTTGATGATCAACTAAACAAATACCTTCATAATTAATGATTGCAAACAAAGAAACTAAAGATTTAAAAGGCTGTTGAATTGGCCCTTTTTCTGTTCATTACCTTTTTTGTTTGAGGGCTGGCTTATCTTAAAGCACATGAGTTTCTGTCCTTTTCACTCAATTTTACTGTAAACCTAAAACTGTCCCCCAAATAAAATCTATGAAAGAACAGACATAAAATTTTATTCAACTAAAATTATCGACAGAAAAAGTATAATAAAAGCCTGTAAAAGAGTGAAGAGTATTGGATTTCTGATTGTGATTTGTAATAATGTCAATTACAGAGAACGGAGGAGAGCCAGGGTGATATTGAGAGGGTCTAGAGTGAAGGGATCAGGGTAAAAGAATGAGATGACAGCGGGAATTATAAAGAGAATGGCTAACATTCGGAAAAACATATAACCTCTCTTAGCTTTACATTCCCCTTTTATAAAGTTGGAAGAAAGCCACATTTCATTGTGAGAATTATGGTAATGTATATAGATTGTGTTTAGTCAATGAAAATGGATTAGTAAATGATATGACTTCTTTTTATCATTATTAGAATTCAATACATTTCACATGAGAAAAACATTGCAAATCAAATTATAAGTGGAGGATGTACTCTTTCACAAGATTATTTGTATAGGGTATTTTTTTTAAAGATTTTATTATTTTTAGAGAGAAAGACAGGGAGGGAGGAAGAAAGGGAGAGAAACATCAATGTATGGTTGCCTTTCACCTGCCTCAGGTATTTATTTCTTAATTATGGAATTAGGCTTAAATACAGAAATGTAATAGGCAAAGAACAGTTGTTATAGTTAGTTCATGTTGAATACACACCATTCCAGGCTTAGAATTTTTTAAGGCCATTTATATTGGGAGAGGTTACAAAAGTGCCTGAATGAATTTGGCTTGAAGAATGAATAAATTTATCTCAGACAATGGTGAACAATGGTGAAAGCAGAATAGTTTGAGAGAGGTCATATCAGGACTCTGACTCCACTTTTCAGTCCTCTTTTATTTATATTTTGAGGTAGGTAATAAATTGACTCCAGAATGTTTGGTCAGCAAACTCAGCACCATCTTTTTTTTTTTTTTTCCAGAGAAATACAGAGTCTCTCTTCCTAGATCTCAGGATAAATGCAAATATAAATGTACCAAGTAATAAGGGCAATGCTCTTTCATGTTTGGCCTTCTACACATGTTCAAAGGCAGAGTAGACACATAATGATATTTAGGTTATTTTGAACAACTGTATTAATTTTTCTGAAAACAATATTAATTTGTGAGAGAATGATGAGATAGATAGAATATGGTAAGAAATGAGAACCTTTTAGTAAGTTCTTGCCTCAAATTTAATTTACACAAGTGGAAAACATAGCAGTGCGCTGTGCTGGGAAAGCTTTATCATCAGAAGTGGCTGATCATATGAATGGCTGTAGTTATTTTTAGTTACTCTCACTTCTGTAAGCTATTGTAGTATCCATGAAAAACAGGATACTTATAATTATAACCACTATCCGTGTCACTGGGGCACACTAAGATTTGCTCCACATGTTGGCATATCACAGTACATATGTAAGAGGAACCATTGCTGAAAGTTAGGCTGTTTTCTTTTGTTCCTATTTTGCCTTCATTGAATCAACACGTATTCCTCAGTACATTTTATCCTGAAATATGTGTGTGAATAAAAGGCATAAATTATCAAATCCAGGTTAAGGAAATAATATGCTTTTCTAAAACTGTTCTAGTATTTTTCACTAAAAATCACTGCTATTTTGTTTTTATTTATCTTTTTTTTTTTTTAAGATTTTATTTATTATTTTATAGAGAGGCAGAGAGGGAGAGAGACATCAATGTATGGTTGCTTTTCACCTGCCTCCAGCCACAGACCTGACTGGAGACCTGGTTTGCAACCTTGTTATGTGCCCTGGCTGGAGAATCGAACCTGAGACCTTTGGGTTCGCAGGCCGGCGCCTTATCCATTGTGCTACCAGCCAGGGCTGTTTTTATTTATCTTACCTAATAATTTGTAAGACTCAATTCTTGAATTACCTTGAACATGCAAAATGTTGGGCATTCTGAGTTAATAAATGTGTCATAAATTAATGCAAATTGCTTCTTACTTTGTTTTGGGTTCAATTTATATAAAAAAGATTTTTCAGAATTTCTAAAACAAATTCACTAATTCTGATAGGCAAATCTAGTGAATAATAAAGGAACAAAAGCGGTTTTAATAATTTTTGTTTTTGACATAGAAGACAACATTTGAATGTAATATTACTTGACCTTTCTATGATTTCTCTTGATACTTAGGAAAAAAAATTATCTTAGAACTTAAAACCAATTGCTTAACAAAGTGTTTTAGAGAGCTGGAAATATAACTATTATGTCTTTCTCTAGTGCTAATTCTAAACTTTTGTCCAATTCCCTAGCAATGCCCACACATGTTCACATTATTTTCCTTTTCCCAGAAGGCTGTGCTGTTGAGATTTCCAGCATGCCCAGGAGCTAACATGACAGGAATGATGACCTGGCATGTTTAAAGGGAGACGAAATGGGAACAAAGCAGAAGTATGAACTGGCATTAATTGTTCCTTTGGGTGAAACAATCCCTTCCAAAGGCCACTTTAGTTCCCTTTTGCCTATTGCAGGCACCTATCTTCTAAGATAAGTGTGTTTGTGTCAAGCAGCATCTACTTTATCAGTGGTAACTGACATTAAGGAGGTAACTGAAGTTCCACAGGATACATTCAGGGGTAAAAATAATGACATAGCACTTCCATTATAGATATAACAGTGCTCCCTTCATGCAGTGCAGAGGGCATCAGGGAACATGGAACCTCGCTCTTCTAATTACACTGGAACAGCAATTGCTTAGGTATGTGTAGAAGTAGAAATTTCAATAACCTCTGTGGCAGGGACAAAAAAATAAAAAATAAAAATCAGGGAGATTTGTACACATAAAAGGATTATTTCGGAAGCTTAAGGAATAGAGAAAGACAGAGAGTTGGGAAGAATTTTTTAGTATTCTCTATATCCATTTTATTTTTGGAAGGAAAAAAGATAAAAAGTAGCCTTGGTAGTCAACCTTGTTTAGCAAACGTCTTTCAACCCACCTTCCTGACCGTTCCTTGTCCTCTGAACTTACTTTCCTTTCCTTCATAGCCTTAACAAAACACGATTTATTGCTGGGTTGTTTTCATTTCTTAGTTATTGTGAACAGTGCTGCCATGAACAATAGGAGTTTTATAGAGGCTCTAAAGAGAGGAAAGTTAAGACTATAAGGTGAATGAAACAGGAAGTGTAAAGGGTTGGAGATATGATAAAGCATGAAGTGCTCAGTAACCACACTAGTTTTATAAGACTAAAGCATGAAATTCAAGATAATGGAGTAGAATTTTTTTTGTGTGTGTGTATGTGTGTGTGTGTGTGTGTGTGTGATATGTGCATGTGGGAGGAGGGATGAGTAGTTTATTTAATCTCTTGCTAAACATTTCCAATCTTTTGCTGTTATAAACAATGATTAAACATTATGCTTATATATTGTTTATGAGCAGGCATATCTTTAGAATACTTTTCAAGAGGTGCAGATGACAAAGAGTAAATGCAAATGTTATTTTGAAAGTTATCAATTTGACGTATGTAGAATTTATTCCATTTTTATATTCCCTAAGGCAAGTAAAACTTTGACTACATTGTTCCACAGCTGTTCTAATGATGTGTTGGCACATTTGAATTTCTGTTAATTTGAAGGTGAAAAATAATATCTCTGATCCATAGCTCCTATTTTGAATGAAGCTGACCAATTTTTATATATTAAATGGTCATTGGTATTGACTTTTCCATAAACTGTCTTTTTATGTTTCTTGAATTCTTTTTTTATTGGGTGGTTTGTTCTTTTCTTCTGGATTTTAGGCAGCTATTTATACATGTGAATAACTTTCTTCTATGATATGAATGTCAAGTAGCTTCCCCAATTTTCGTCCATGTAATTAAAAAGAAAATGAAGTAGTTTAATTATCAGTGTATAGTTTCTTCATTCAGGGACTTATCAGGAAAGGAGTCCTATGTTACAAGAATGTACAGCTTGTCTACATTTCCTTCTAATTTTGGATAGTTTTATTATTTTAATATTTACAGTGATAAATTTTAAATATATCCAGCTGTGTACTTTGATTTTTTTTTTTCTTTTTTGGACATTTCCTTGTGTGCCTTCATAGTCCCTCCTGTCCTTCTCTCTGGTGCTTCTGTGATCCTGGACACCACTCATCTGTGTGTGTGTGTAAAAACGTATATCATAAAAGTTACAATTTTAACTATTTTTAAATGTATGTACAATAGTGTTAACTATATCTACATTGCTGTGCAAGAGATTGCTGGACTTTTTCATCTTGCAATGCTAAAACTCTATGCTCATTGAACAACTCTTCTTTTTCCCCTCACCTAAGGCCCTGGTAACCACCATCCCACTTTCTTATTCTGTTTCACTGCTTTAAATACCTCATGACAGTGGTGTCATGAAGTATTTGTATTTCTGTGACTGATGATTTCAATTAGCATAATATCCTCAAGTTTTGTCTATGTTGCATGGGATAGGATTTTCTTCTTTTTAAGGCTAAATAATATCCTATTGTATGTATATATCACATTTTCATTATTTATTCAGCCAGCAATGGACTTTTAATTAGCTTCTACCTTTTGATGAAAATAAGTAATGCTGTAGTGAACATGGGTGTACTTGTTTCAAATACTTTTGGATGCATACCCAGAAGTGACATTGGTGGATCATATGGTATTTTAATTGTTTTTAGAGAACACCCATACTGTTTTCCAGAGTGGCTACACCATTTTATATCCCCATTAACAGTGTGCAAGTGTTCCAATTTCCCATACTTGTCGACATATTTTTTTGATAATAGCCACCAAAAATGATGTGAGATGACATCTGATTGTGACCTTGATTTGCATTTCTATGATGGTTAGTAATGTTGATCAGCTTTTCATGATTGTTGGCCCTTTGTATATCTTCTTTGGTAAATGTCTAAGTTTTTCTCACTTTTAAATTATTTGGTTTTTTTGTTGTTGTTGTTGAGTTATAGAAGTTCTTTATATATTCCAGTTATTAACCCTTTTTCAGATATATGATTTTCAAAAATTTTCTCTCATTCTCTAAGTCGCCTTTTTAATCAGTTGATGTTTCCTTTACTACCCAGAATTTTTAAATTTAATTTAGTCCCATTTGTTTATTTTTACTTTTGTTGTCTGTACTCTTGTGTCATATCCTAGAAATTACTGCCAAATCCAATGTCATGAAGCTCTTCCCCTAAATTTTCTTCTGGGGATTTTATAGTGTCAGGTCTTATCTTTAAATCTTTAATCCATTTTAAGTTAATTTTTTAATATGATATTAGGTGAGGGTCCAACTTTATTCTTTTGTAATCAGAAAGTGCAAGGCCTTCAGCTTTATTTTGCTTAAGATTATTTTTGCTATTTGGGGTCTTATTTAGTTCTGTATGAATTCTAGCACTTTTTCCTATTTTTTAAAAATGTCATCGAACTTGTAGTGTTTCTGTTGAGATAATAGTTGATAGCTTTATTGGGTCTCCTTTGTATGTCCATACTACCCAAAGCAATTTATAGATTCAATGCAATCCATATTAAAATACCAATGACATATTTCACAGATATAGAAAAAATATTTCGGAGCCCTGGCTGGTGGCTTAGTGGGTAAGGTGCTGACCTGCAAACCCAAAGGTCGCTGGTTCATTTCCCAGCCAGGGCACATAACCAGGTTGCAAGCCAGGTACATAGCTGGGGGCAGGTGAAAGGCAACCATAGTTGTATGTTTCTCTCCCTTTCTTTCTCCCTCTTTGCCCTTCTCTCTAAAAATAATCAATAAAGACTTTTAAAAAAACAAAAAGAAAAAGAAAAATGAACATTTTAACAATATGAAGTCTTCCAAACCTTAAACATGGAATGTCTTTTTGTTTGTTTGTATCTTCTTTAACTTATTTCATCACAATTTTGTAGTTTTTGGTTTATAAGATATTCACTTCCTTGGTTAACTTTATGTCTAAGTATTTTATTATTTTTATGTTATTTTCAATAAGATTTTTCCCTAATGTTTTAAAAATAGTTTGTTGTTAGTATATACAAACAAAATATATTTTTAAGTTGATTTTTATGCTGATTTTTATGCTACAGCTTGATAAGTTAATTTATTACTTCCAGTAGTTATTTTTGTGGAGTCTTTGGAGATTTTCTCATATAAAAGCATGTCATTTACAAATAGGTAATTTTACCTCTTTCTATCTTAGATGCCATTTATTTATTTATTTATTTATTTTCTAATTATTCTGGTCAGCACTTCCATTACTTGTTGAATAGACATAGTGAGAGTGCATACACTTTCCATGTTCCTGAATTTTGAGGAAAACTTTTTAGTCATTTATTATTGAATATTTTGTTAACTATGGGCCTTTATATATAGAAGTAGTTTTTAAATTTTTTTAACTACTCAGTTTGTTTGAGGGCTTTTAAATCTTTTTAGCCTATGAACCCAAAGGTCGTTGGTTCGATTCCCAGCCAGGACACATAGCCAGGTTGCAAGCCAGGTCTCCAGCCAGGTCTCCAGCCAGGTCCGTAGCAGGAGGCAGGTGAAAGGCAACCATACATTGATGTCTCTCCCCATCTCTGCCTCTCTCTCTTCCCCTTTCTCTAAAAATAATAAATAAAATCTTTTAAAAATTGTTTAAAAAATTTATTTTTGCCAGGAGAAGGGTTTTAATTTTGTCTGATGCTTTTCTTGTATTGTTGAAATTTTTTTTCTTTATTCTGTTCCTATGGTATATTATGCTAATCATTTTTGTATTCTGAATCATCTTCACATTCCAAAAATAAATACTCCTTGGTCATAATGTATAATCCTTTTAATATGCAACTGAATTTGGTTTACTAGAATTTTGTTGAGAATTTCTGAATCAATGTTCATACACTGTGGTTTAGTGTGTTCTATAGTTTTCTTATAGCTACTTTTCCTGGCTGGCTTCTAAAAGTAAGGAAATATTCCATCTTCTTTAATTTATTTTTTAAAAAGAATGGGAAAAGTTGGTTTGAGTTTTTCTATAAATGTTTGGTAGAAATTCCCAGTGAAGTCATTAGGTTTAGAGATTTTCTTTGTTGGATTATTTTTATTTTTGATTTAATTTCTTTACTAGTTATTGATCTATTCAGACTTTATACATTTTTGTATGTGATTTAGTCTTGCTATATTTTGTCTTTTTAGAAATTTGTTTATTTAGGTTATCTACTTTGTTGGTATAAATTGTGGAGATCTCTGACCCTCAGAGATCTCTCAGCACCTTGGATGAAATGAAGACTTACCAGGCAGTTTATACTAGGGGAGAGAAGGCAAGTAAGTGTCTGAGAAACAAATGCCTTGATTGTCTTCCTCCGAAGTCTTTTATTGAGTGCAGTAAGCTTAATGGCATGTAAAATGCATGTAAAACTCATCAATCAATGTTAAATGCTGATTACAGAAAACAGATATTGTTTAGAGATAACAATTGAAGGAACACTGAGAGCTCCCTCAGGTCAGGGTGTGTTGGACACAAAGACTTTAGATAGCCATAAACTAGGGAGGGTAAGTTCACTTGTGGGTTAAGGTTTAACATCTGTTGCTTGTACAATAAACCAATCAATGGTGGTGAAAGCTAAGGGCAAGCTTCAAAAGTTATATTGATGTTCCTAGGGCCAGATTCCCACCAGGGCCCCTTGGCTATAGGATGGAGGCACGTAAGCACCCAGCTTTCCCAGCTTTCCGGTCAGGTCTTACAGGCTTAGCCTGGTCTGCACAGAGCTCCATACCCTGATACATCCCCAGGGGGACACCAACAATAAATTTTTTCATAATCTTTTAAGATATATTTTACTTCTTTTATTTGAAGAAATAAAGTATTAATCTTCCTAAACTAAAAGGACATCTAAACACATATTCAATAATTAGGGTCATGTTAAGAGTTATGATGCTAATATGTCATTAGAGTGTGATTAACTCTATCTTCTGTATTTGAAGGCAAAAGAAACCAGCAGGGAATAATCTACCTAGGTAAATCAGCAAATAGATACGTTTTCTTCTCCAGGAATGATGTTTCAAGATTTTTATAGCATGCATTATTCTCCATAATGTGGTCCTTAAAACTAGCTGGGGTAAATGAATGATTGACAAAAAATATTAGTGTGAATTGGTAATAGTAGACCAATACTTTCACTTTGTGTGATACATACAAAGGTCTGTCCTGAAAGTATTGAGCCAATGTCAATATATTTAAAACAGCTTGCATGGCCAATACTTTTGGCACAGAACTTTTGTATGTATCTAAAAAATCTTGCCAGTCTTCTCATGTACGTGATTCCTAATATGTGCACTGTTTACTTATGAGTCATCGAGTACCTATATAAAATAATTACTGATAATCAACTAATTGCAGGTAAATATGTGAGATATAGACAGCTCTAGTTTCTGAACATTTTTTATCTTGGAGAAGACGGTTGCCTTCTTAGATTTGGGACCTATAAAATTAATGGTGAGATATTATGACTACCTTTTATCTATAAAACTACTTATATAGTTTGACTGTCAGTAAGAATATAGTGTTTTCCAAAAGTAAATTAAAGGTGATATAAGAGAATTAGGTCGGTATGTCCTAAAATTTTTATTTTTCCAAACCCATATTTTGAAAAAATATTTCCATAAGGTTGAATTTATTATTAAAATTTATATCAATCATAGTCTAAATTTCTTTATACATTGCAAAATTTAAGTTGCTATAAATTTACTTTAATGTTTTTCTACCTTATGTGCTTTATAACCAAAATAAATGTGTTTTTCATGATACTTATGGAAAATTCAAATGTAGATTTTAGAATGCTGATACTCATTAAAGGATCATTAGAAATATGAAAATGCAAGACTGAAAATCAATGGAATAATTGGCATATAAAATATCTTATTTTAAAAAGTTATGAATTCTGTATCAATACCAAGAGTGATAATTTGAAGAATGTCAATTTTCATTGAAGAAACCTATGAATTTTATATGTCATAACTTGCCTTGATAATTGTCATACAAAAGTAAGATAAAGGTTTTAAGATACATATATAGTCTATATAATATACAGATAAAGGTAAATAGATAGATATAGATATAGACACATACCTTTTTAGTATTATAGATTTTAGGGATGAATGCAAAGAAAAGTTTATTCTGAGAGAAACTCAGAATGATTTTGCTGGTATTATGTTTTCTAAAGTAAAATTGGTACAATTATTCATTGAAATACAGTATATGTTTTGTGATCTAGAAACATTTTTAAGTGAGTAGGCAAAAGGAAATGAGTAACTTGGCTGGCTTTCAATATAGGAAAAACATGTAGAAAGGCCAATATCTGTAAGGTTTAATTTTAGTTTAAGTAGATTATGTTAAAAATGTTGTCATTCAGTCAATTACTTCATGTAGGTAGATGCAATTTTCAAATGCGTTACAAGAGTCCCTGGTGCATTTTTTATCTAATCAATTATAGATTGAACTTCAACAACTTGCTGACTAATGGAACATCAGAGATTTAAAAAATATATATCTTGAGTTTTTCTTTGGCATATTTCTATGATGACTGAGAAAAAGTATTTTGTACTTTAAAAGAGATAACATACAAAATAGGCTTTCAGAAAATTATACTATATAGAAAAAGCTCAGGACTATAAAGTGAATGTGGGTTCCAATGCCATGTTGGCATACACCAGTTGTAAGAACTTTGGAAGATTATTATTCTTTTTGAACCTCACATTCTTCAGATATAAAATAGTGTAATAGGGTAGATATTCTCTCTTCATGGACTTCCACTTAACTCACTCAATAATCTACCTCTCTCCACATCCTGGAGTAAATAATCATTAAACTTTGTTCCTGGTAACATAATATTGGGACAAAAAAGGGGATTTAAAGGCACTGGAACATCATAAATCAGGAAAAGAGTTTACTCTTAAAAAACTTCTATTGCAACAGCTAGAAACTATGAGTTTGTATCCTTTTTTCATTTTTTTTTAATTGTCAGAGGAAATCATCCAATCTCCTGATAACAATAGCAGAACAACACAGACTGATTAGTTAGAAGTTGACAAGCACAGAGAGGGGAAGAAACCCCAAGTCTGTGTACAAACTTTGCCTTAATCTCTGGCTGTGTATTATAATATGCAAATGATAGGAAACCTTGAGTCCCAGAGTGAAACAGACAAGAAGGTCAGCGAGAACTGTAATCTTGAAAGATGAAGCTACATAAATTGAGATTTTTGAATGTGCTACTTTCTACAATGACTTCAAAGGGTCACAGATATTGTATTAGCAGAGGACTTCATGGCATTTATTACAAATAATAAAGCAACAGGTATTCAAAGAATTTTAAAAAATGGTTTTAATGAATGAACAGATAGGAAATCTCAACAGATAAATGGTAACTATTAAAAAAGGAAATTGTAGCCCTGGCTGGTAGCACAGTAGTTAAGGCGCCGGCCTGCGAACCCAAAGGTCGCAGGTTCGATTCCCCAGCCAGGGCACATAACCAGGTTGCAAACCAGGTCTCCAGTCAGGTCTGTGGCTGGAGGCAGGTGAAGCACAACCATACATTGATGTCTCTCTCCCTCTCTGCCTCTCTCCCTTCCCCTCTTTCTAAAAATAATGAAATAAAATCTTTTAAAAATAAATAAATAAATAAAAAAGGAAATTCTAGACCTGAAGATATGATGACTGAAAAAAAAATTAGAATTAGTCATATGTTCCAAAATCTTTGAAGGTAGGTGAAGAGCCACTGAACATGAAAATAAATCTGTTGAAATTAAGAGATCTTGTGAAAAGAAAGAAAGCAGAGAGAAAGAGAGTTTCAGAGATTTGTGACAACTAGTGGTCCAATTTATATGTCACATCTATACATGTACATATATCTGATAAAAGGCAGCTTATATCTAAAATACATGAAAAATATCTACAACAATAAATAAAAAGACCAACTTAAAAAACATAGGCATATGAACAATATGCAAGAGAAGATACACAGAAGACCAATAAGCTTTTAGAAACTGTTTAACATCTTTAGTCATCAGAAAAATGCAAAGAAAACATACACACACACACACACACACACACACACACACATATACACATACACATGAGCTACCACTACATATCTATTAGAATGGCTGAAATTTTAAACAAGGAAATTGTCTAGAATGTGTAGCAACTGAAATGTTCATACATTGCTGATGGGAATCAAAATGATGTGACTGTTTTGGAAAAATTTGTCAGTTTATTAAAAGTTAAATATACTCCTATCATGCTGAATATATCTCCATATTCTCTTTGGAATAAAGACTACCTAAGACATGGTGTTTTCATGGCAGAGTATAGATTCCCCACCCCCACCGCATCCCAAACATTGGGAACATGTGCTTTTTTTTGAGAGCTTGGCTGAACTTGGCACATTGAAATTTCCATCTTCATTTTATTGACCTAGGCCAAGTCAACTTTAATAAATAATATTATAAGTGGTACTTCAAAGTCACATGGAGAACATTATAGATATTAATTTAAAGCCAGGGGCAATGTGAAAAGTTATATATATATATCACAGATGATATCTTATTACATTATATTGTGTTCTCATATTAGCAACTTTTACCATGATTATTGAGTGAAGAAACAGGATAGGAGATGATATAGTTTTGATTAATGAATATGAGGCAAGAAGAAAGAAAAATGTGGCTTAGACCTGAGAAGGAGCTATAAGTACTTATCCAAGGACAATATACTTGATTGAGCATTTTCTAAGAGCAGAAGGAGCAATGTTTCCCAGCTAGGTTTTCAGCAATTTCAGTGTTTAGACATAAAGGGACCTTGTGAAAGGATAGAAGCTAAAGCTTATCTTTTTCCCAATTTCCCAGGAATAATCACTAACCTTTTTACAAATATCTTACAGTTTATAAAATGTTTTCTTGTACATCATCTGACATACTCCTTTAAGAACCTTACAAATAGCATTTATTACTAAAACTGTCTTATAGATGAGCAAATAGAGAATCAGAGAAGTAAAGTGACCTGTCCAATTCCACATAACCATCAAAAAAAATTCAAGGCTGGGAGTCAAATCTGTATCTTATAATGCTAGTCACACCAATTTATATTATTTGCTAGTTATTAATCCAGATTTGAACACATATAAAATGTTTAATGTGCTTCCATAATTAAATTTCCACAGATAAGCAAATATTGCTTTGGTTCAGCAAGAAGAGGATAAATCACAGACTGTAGAAATTGTTTCCTTTCAAATTCTACCTTTCTTGAATATGCAGAAAAAAATGTTATTTTCTTCAATTTTGCACATGTATGATCAGTTATTAGTTTGAGACAACCTCTCTTTTCTTTTCATGTTGCAACTAAAGCAGGTAGCATTATTATCCCCATTTTATAGGTGGGGAACTGATGATGTATAAGGGTTTGCCCAGTATCATAGCAGCAATATTAGTGGCTAAACTAAAAGCCCATTCAGGCCTGTTTATTTCATTCTATTTTAAAAATAATTTCCATTTTATTTGTTTGTGATTATTCAGAATATAATCTCCTATGTGGAATCTCTTCCTCAACTCTAGAGAGATGGTTACATTTAGTTACCATTTAATTGCAATAATCTTTGTTAAAATTGTGGTAAATTCTAGTTAAAATATGCCAGTGTTTTCTATCAGTTCTTAGGCTGCTGAGTTTCCATGGGGCTTGCTATAAACATTTAATTAAGAAGTAATTGTTCTAGTGTATGTTAATTTTTGCTACAGTGTTTATTAGTGTAGATCCTCTATTGAATCCCCAGTACTTCTTTGTATGTGTGTGTGTGTGTGGGTGGGTGGGCGTATGCCTGTTGTCTTGCCTTCGTCATCTCACAGGAAGCATCAACAGGAAGCATCATTTGGTTTAGAACCTAAATGGTGCCACACATAGCAATAGAAAAAGGGACAAAGAAGGGAAATCCTTCATTCCTCAGATGCCCCTCTTTTCTGCTATTTGTAACCAGAAGATTATTTCAATGCTCCAATACTGAATCCCTAAAATAGGTGTCAAATATATAAAAGAGTTTTAAGGGTAACTATGTGGGGCACACTGACTATGACCTCTCCCTTTTAATATTTCTAATGTACACAATTGAAACTCTGAGAAGAATGCCACTAAGGAATCTGGTCACTTTTAAAATCTATAATTTAAAGACCTATGAAAATATCACTTAGGAATTTCCTCAAATAAGTAAAGGGAAAAGTAGCAAAACTCATTTTGTATGAGAATGAGATGGCAGAACAGAAAATCATTTGTATGCTTTACAGCCAATTTTGTTTATACAAACTAGGCCTCATAAAATAATCAGAAATTCAGCCATATTGTTAAATAATGATCTTATAATGAAAGTGAGCAAATACAAGTTTCCAGCAAAAAAATAAAAAAGAATGCAAAAACTAGAGTAAAGCTCCATGATAAATGGTTTATAGCCATTAAAATGTTTTGTTCAAGAATGGGATAGTGTGCATTCAGAGGGTGTTTAAATGAGTATTTAGTGTAAACTAATCAAGTCAATATTGGGTACTAGAGTATTCTTAGTTAGAGGAAAGAACACGATTCTTATATTTTACACTGGCACTAAAGTAGGAATTTAATTTAAAGGGTGTAGAAAGGAAGAGGTAGAAGTAGAATCTATAGATAGAAGGCATATAGATAATAATTTTGCTTGATGTAAGAAGGAATTTAAAGGTAGAATGTGTGACCTTACAGCTAGAACTATCATTTACCAAATATATGGTATATGCCAGGTAGCTCTAAATTCTTAACATATATTAACTTATTGAATCCTTATAAAGGTCATCTGAGTTAAGTGCACTCTTTATTTCTGTTTGCTAGGAGAGAAAACTAAGCATTGAAAGGTTTTCAAGTTCACATATCTTTTATGTGGTAGAATAGGATTTGAATCCTGATAGTATGTATACCTTCAAAACCTGTTCCCTCAATAATGGTAAGAGTAGAATAAGAGTTTCTTATTCTTGAACAATTCAGGCAGTAATTGAAAACCCCAGCATGGCTATCATCAATAAATTAACAAATAACAAATGAACTGTCAATAGGAATGCAGATTGGTGTGTTCACTTTGGAAAGCAGTATGGAGTTTCCTCAAAATATTAAAAATGGAACTGCATTATGACACAGTGAGCCCACTTCTGGGTATACATCTAAAAGAACCCAAAACACTAATGTGAAAATATATGCTATATTCCTTGAAGCATTATTTACAATAGATAGGCTATGGAAGCAACACAAGTACCCATCAATAGATGAGTCTTAAAAAAGCTGTGGTATATACATCCAATGGAATATTACTTGGCCATTAAAAATAACAAAATCTTAACATTAGAAATATCATAGCTGGACCTAGAGGGTATTATGCTAGTGCATTAAATTAGTCAGAAAGACAAATACTACATGATTTCATTTATATGTGGAATCTAAGGAACAATCTACATAAACAAGGCAGAAACAGTCTCATAGATACAGAGAACAGATCAATGGTTGCAAAATGGGAAAGGGAGTTAGGGGACTGGGTAAAAAAAAACAGAGAGAATTGAGAGGTTTAGATTGATAGTTAAAAAATAGTCATCAAGGCCCTGGCTGGTGGCACAGTGGATAAGGCGCCAGCCTGCAAACCTAAGGTTGCTGGCTTGATTCCCAGCCAGGGCACATAACCAGGTTATAAGCCAGGTCTCCAGCCAGGCCCATAGCTGGAGGCAGGCAAAAGGCAAGCATACATTGATGTCTCTCTCCCTCTTTCTATTCCCCTCTCTCCCTTCCCCTCTCTCTAAAAATAATAAATAAAATCTTTAAAAAAATAGTCATCAAGGTGTAAAATACAGCATACGAAATAGGAAATATAGTCAATAATATTGTAATAACTATGTATGGTGCCAGTTGGGTACTGGAAACACCAGGAGAAAATACCTTTGTAAAGTAAATGATTGTCTAACCACTATGCTATACACCTGAAACTAACACAAAATATTAAAATAAAAGAAAGAAATTGAAAACCCACTTACTGGGTATGCTGTAGAAGGGAACTCAAACATATACATATAGCATGGAAAGTTAGACTTCAGGCCTGAATTTCTAATTCTATAAAACTCTTAAAATATGATTTTCTTTTGGAAAAAAGCATAATGAGTTTGCACGCTTTTGAATATCATGGGATGTAGCTATCACTTTTGGATCCTTCACTATGTTTCAAATAAAGCTACAAGGTCTGTCGAGAAAAAGTTCAGCCATTGTTAATATAACAAGAATGGGTTGAATGACATTGGTGTAACCTGGCAGCCAAGAAGAGTGGACTGGAAGGCACATGCAACTGTTATTGAGTGAGCATGTGTACTGCGTGGCCATCACATTCAAAATGACTGAGCAAGCAGAAAGATGAATTTGCAACAAATTTTGTGTTAAGCTTGAACAGTCCTCCATGGAAACTCCTCAAATGACTCAGAAGGTTGCAGCCATGGGCAACTGGTGATGGGCATCTCATCATGGCAGCATGCCTGCTCATGCATCACATCTTTTGCAAGATGGTTTGGCAAAACATCAAATCACACATATGACTCAGCCCCCTACAGCCCAGACTTGGCCCCCTTCAACTTCTGGATTTTCCCAAAACTAAAATCACTTTTGAAAGGGAAGAGATTTCAGACCATTGATGAGATTCAGGGAAATACAGTGGGGCAGCTGATGGTGATTGGGAGAACTGTGTGAGGTCACAAGGTGCCTACTCTGAAGGGGACTGAGGCATCATTGTCCTTTGTATGCTCCTTGTATCTTGTTTAATAAATATCTCTATTTTTCATATTACATAACTGGATACCTTCTGGAAAGACCTTATATACTCAGCATAAGTCAACAATACACAGTTGCTAAATTGAATAAGCTTCACTAAACTAAATCACCTCAGCTGCTAACTTATCTTCTACACCATTTAAGTACTTTTCTATAGTTGTATGAGCTCCCTTTCTCTCTCTCCACCTATTCTAAGATTAACCTTCTCATGTAGTCCAGTCACTTTCCTCTTTTACAAATATCTGTAGTCACATTTTATATTGTCTTTCTCACTTCCTCTTTCATTCTTCCTTCCTTTCTTTCTTCCCTCTCTTCCTTCTCTCTTCTCACCTTTTCTTACCTCTCCTTATCTCATCTATCTCTTTCTCTCACCTTTCTTTCTCTCTTCTCTTACCTTCCCTTCTACACATAATGACATACTCATACGATGAAATATTTTGGCGACAAAAATAATTAAGTATTGTTATATGTGACACAGATGGACTTTGAAAACATATTATAAATGAAAAATGTCACAAACAGAAGGCCAATTATTTTATTTATTTGACATGTTCACAATAGGCATCTCTAGACAGACATTAGATTAATGGTTGCCTGGGGATTGAATGGGGTTGGGAAGGTGATAGTTTGGGCAAGGAATGGGGAGTGATTGCTCATGATTAGAGAGTTTCTCTGGGGTAATAAAAATATGTGCCAAAATTTACACAACCCTGCCAACTCCTTGATTTTGGGCCAGTGGGATACATGTTGTACTTTTAACATTTAGAACTGTAAGATATGTTTATATATTTAAGCCACTAAGTTTTTGTTAACTTGTCACAGCAGCAGTAGAAAACCAATACCAATGGATGTGATGATATAGCTGTTATCAGTGGAAGTTTGTATTGTGACATAAAGGTCACTGATTCATTCATTCATTCATTTCATGGAATAGTTGTTGAGTACTTTTTAGGCACAATTTCAGAAACTGAGATATAGCTGTAAGTCAGATAAGATTCCTGTCATCTGAGAGTTCATAGATTAGTTAAAGATAGGCAATTAATATATAAACATTTAATTTAGTGGAAAATTAAAAATCAGAACAAATATATTATTCATTTCATGCAAACTTATTGACCCGTAATATTTTCAGACCTTGTGCAGGTTGTAGGGTATAAGTTATGATCATTAAAGGCAGAAAAGCAAAGATCTTCAAAGCAGAGACCCTGAAGCGTCACAGTCTGGTTTCCATTTCTATTTCCTCTATTTATTAGCTTGTGACACTGGGCAAATTACTTAATCTCTGTGAGCTTCAGGTTCCTAATCTGAAAAATAGAGATAATCATAATCTTGAAGTCATTGGGCTATTACAAGGACTAAATGAGTTATATTTTGAAAGCACTTGGTATAGTGGCTGGCTCATCATACATACAATGCAATTATTTGATAAATTAAAGAAAATAGTAACAAAATAAACTTGCCTTATCTTTAAAGAGTTCATAGGCTGGGGTAGAAGGATGAACAAATATAGAAAAATAGGGTGTGAAAATATTAGATGCTAACATTCATATAAATTGAGGTCTAAAGTAATGGGGATTATGAAAACATTTTTCAAGACACATGAACAGTTCATGTTTTTATTCTTGAAAAAATAGCTTTTATTTTTTCAAAGGTTTAAACCACTCTGTAGAAAGAAGCTTGTAAACAGGACCATTGACATTGGGGGGCGGGGGGTCCCAGATTTAAAGGGCTCCATTTGCCTGCCACCAGGAATGACTCTTAATAACAAAGTTAGGTGAAAAGGAAAGGTATTTTGTTTATTTGAGGGTTATATAAATTGTATTAAAGGTGCAATTGTGCCATTAAATCCTCCTCCCTTTAAAAACACCCAAAATATACAGTCCTGCCTGATTAGGGTAGGCTTAAAATAGACAAGCAAAAGATAACATCTTTCAGAAACACAACAGTTCACAGCTTAGCATTCCAGTTATAAATTCAAAGTTCCCAGAAGCTGCTATACCCAATTAGGGGAGTTCTTATGCACACTCCCCAACTCTTATACCACAGGTAATTAACTCCCTATCTCTGCGCAGGCTGCACATCTCCCTTCCCTTCACTCCCCACTTCTCAAATCAGGTGAGTTGTCAGGCCACTTGTCTGTCTATGGGTCCATCCAGGGGAGTGAATGAGTCCCTGTCTGCACATCCATCTAGGGTAGCAGAGAGAGACTGCATGTTTCTCTGCACATCTGTCCCAGTGAGAGAGAGAGAAAGAGAGACTGCTTACCTGCTGCCCTATTTTAAGCTGTAATAATGGCCTGTGACTCAGTGGTCTGGTGACCAGTTGTGGCCACCTATGAAAGCTCACATAGCCCTGTAAATTCTTTCATCACCATTCTATTATCCTCCCATCTTCTTGAGGTAAAAGGTTTATCTAGTCATTTGCATAACCAAGACACTAGCTACCGGCCATAGATATGTAAAGTACCTCTCTCAGGAAAAATGGCTCACTTCAGTGTCCCACCCCAAACTGCACAGTGGGGGATTTTGGCTTTCTCCCATTCTGTAACAAGCTGACTTGGCATCTCCCAAGCAACAGAGGCAGGCAAGATCATGACACGAGTTCTTTGTCACCCTCCACATGGTCCAGTGTATGAGAAATGGAAAAAAGACAGTTCATTTTTCATAGCTCCTTCATGTACTGTTTGCGTGGGTTGGATTCTCTAATGTTTTATTTCAGGCCATTTCCAGCTTTTCTGTAAGATCAATATTTCAAACTAACAATAGATTCTGGATGCAGGCTCAGGTTTGTGTGTGTGAGTGGAGAGGTGGTACAGTGTTCCATTTCTAACTTCTATACTGCTGATATAACCATACAAAAACAGGAAAGACAGGTCTGCAGAATTCTAAAAACAGCAGATGATCAATAGTAGCATATTAATTTTTAAAGGACAAAACTACATTAAGGACAGGAAAAGAGAGAAAGATGGTAGAAGGAGAGGAAAGGAAAGATACGCTTAAGTGATGGGACTTTGAAATGCCCTGTACCTAAATAAGAATTTTCAGAGCCTGCTGATTATTTTTATTCTTCTTTTGAAAAAGGCAAGTATAAAAATGCCAGTCAAGACACAAATATAAAATGTTTATAGTCAAGGAACATGCCTGCCTTAGACACCTCCTCAGCAAAACAACATTTTTCCATTTAATTACCTTCTGGGTCATCTGCCCCATAGGGAGTAAGTTCAGAAGGGGCCACTGGAGTGAGAGAAGTGGGCAAGAGGTTATTGTAGCAATGAGAATCCAGTGAATCTCCATTTCATTGTGCTCCTGGTTCTGCCGTGGAAAGAAAAGGAGAAGGAAGATTGAGGAGCAGCTAATTTTGGAACTCTCAGGAAAAAATAGTATGATAGAATTGTAAATGAGCATTTGGATTGAGTATTAATAAGTTTCAGGGTTCAATTCAGACCCCCTAGTGTGGTTTAGTGTGATCTAGCCCCTAGCCAGCAATTAAGGGTTAAGTTAGCCTTTTCATTACCACACATTCACAATGGTTGCTTACTTCTCCCCCTATTCATCTTCCACTCCAGCCTTATCTACCTGTCTGACATTCCTCCCAACCTTAATGTTTTTTTTTTTTTGTTTTTTTTTTTACTTGAAAGGACTTTCCCATGTCTTTTCTGCTACCACTGGCGCCCTATCTGCCTAACCCAAATCCTGATGAAAGCCAGGGGTACATTTAGATCTCCAAAGAGATTGCTGTTATCACACAACATTATTCTCACACAAACCTATTCTTAGTTCTGCATCATGCAAGCAGCTGCTTCCTCAGCCACTGTATATGTCTTGGATGAGGAGCCTCTTTTTCCCAGAATGCACCAAGCTGGGTAGATGGTGGCATAAGGGGGCACTTGTATAGCACCTTACAGAGCTGCTTCATATACATTGTTGCATCAGTGTTATTCTCATGACAGATTTCAACAAATTTTGGAGACAGGGATTATTGTCACTCCTTTTTACAACCTTCTCTGAGATAAGCATTGTGACAGGCACTGGCAATGTGAAGATAATGCCTACCATTCAATAGTGAAAGGTCCAGAAGGGATGATGAACACAAACATTTACAAAACTATGTGATAATACAAAGAACACCCTGAGGGATGTGAGGTTGGAGGTGACAGGTGAATGATTTTAGAAGATTCATTAAGAAATACTGCTTGAATCACATATATTTTATTGTTGTTTTTTGGGTTTCTTTTTGTTTGTTTGGTTTTTACAGTACTAGAAGAGCAAAGTTGTATATTAAACCTTGTTTTAAATGTAGACAGGGCTGATTTAAAAACTAACCTAGAAAATAAACAAACAACAAACTAGCTTTTTACCCTAAACCTAGAATTTGTATATAGATTAACAATTTCAATTTCTCTAAATGTGAAACTCAATCAGGCATAATAGAATGAATGTATCCTTTTTATCAATAAATGTTTTCATTTCTTGTTATAAAAATCAAAGGGCCTCTAGAGGGTGCCAGTGGGCTAATTTGAGAGTGGGCAGCTTTGTGGTTGGTTTATTTTTGCTTAGAATTAGCTACTATAAAGGATTATGTGAACACCAAAACCAGGAGAACAAAAAAATACCTTTGGCTCTTCTCTCAAATTGTAACAACTCACTTCAGTATAATGCTGTTTCTGATGGAATCATCAATAACATAGTTCCATAGCTGGAATGGTCTTCAAGACCTTAGAGAAATTTCCATCCATTTCTTGTCTCTAATATCTCCTGACCACTATTGATGAGCAACATGCTGTGACCTTTGAGATAATTTAAGTCTAGTAAACTTCATTTTTCACTGAAGCCCAGGGAGAAAACCTGATCGCCCAAAGTTGCTCAAGTTGTTAGTTGGAGAGTGAAGATTAGGACTAACGTTCTGAAGTCTTCTCTGCTTAGTTTTCTCTAAACCAGGGTTTTGAACTCTAATCTCAGTGCTATTGAGTTCAATGAAGCTTTACCTAAAGCCTTAAACATGCCATCTATGTTTTGATGGATACTGAGATGAACTATTGTATATAACCTAGTGAGAGCAAGGACCCACACACATAGAGATAATTACGAAGCGGTATGTAGTAAAATGGGGGTACTACCTTCTAGGAAACACATGGTGCTCTAGAAGCACTAATAAGCACCTGTTCAAACCTAAGTATCTTTGGTATTTAGAGATGCTTTTCTGCATGAAATGATTCCTGAGATGATGGAAAAATTGGTGAAATTTATCTGGAGAGAAGATGGGGAGATTATGGAGGAAGGGTGAGGAAGAGGAGAGCCATTCCAGGCAGACCAAAGTAACAGCAATAAGATTGTGCCTTTGAGCAATACAGTCCCTGGGCTACTGTTGGTCAGACTTGAGTGTTGCCTCTAAGTGACTTAAGTTATCTTAAGCAAGTGTCAACATAAGAAACATTCAGACCTGTGGAGAATTTTTGTGAGTTTATTTGATCTGGGAAGCAAAGTCTTAAAGATTGAGAAACACTGTGGAAGGTAGTTTAGTGCCTTGTTTTATACACTAGGATCAAAAGAGGGACACAAGGGGGTTACAATAAATCTATTGGTGATAGATTAGGGAGGCCGGACAAAACTAAGGGGGAGCCTCTGGGATTGGATAAGGGGTAAAATGATAGACACTTCTTTTACTTAAGTAGGTTAAAGAAAAGTAACAATGAATAGGAAAACAATAATAATGAGGGGCTTTGTGGTCTCAGCTCCAGTGGAGTGGTTGTGCCTCAGGGGTTGGAAAAAGGGAAGTTACCTTGACATTCCAAAGGTATGTTATCATAGGTGGAAAAAAAAAAAAAAATTAGGTTCAATTAAGTAAAGATTGACTTTTGTTAGGGAAAAATACTGCTTAGGTCATGACTGACCCTGACCTGCTTTTATTTAGAAAGTTTTAAATTTCATAACATCCTTTGTGGTTACTTTAGGTCTGAGTAGTAAGGCTGCCTAGTGGCTCTCCCCTGAGCTTGTCATGGTCCCTTGTCCTTCACACAAGAAAGGGACCCAGTTTCCCCAACTGAAAGCCAGAAGTTGCTTCTACATATACAATTAGATTTGCTAGTCAAGATATTTTTGTGCTTATATTTATGAGTCTTTAAGCCTGGTGATGCTCGCTCGTACTATACTTGACGATATAATATTTTCTTACTTTCTTAGTCTCTCCACCCCTCTCTCCAGGCTGTAGATGTTCTGGGTTAGGTGAGTGTCTGAGACAACTGGGATTCCTTTCTCTGGCAGCTCCCAGTTGTAAGATAAGGGTTCTAGGCTGTGGACACAGGCCAAGAACACTGCAGTCCTGACGGCCCCTCTCCTGGCTGCTTTTAGGGTTGAAGGGCAAACTGAGGGGACCAGAGGCTACAGCCTACCTCAATATTTACTCATAGAACAGAGGTGTAACTCTATTAGAAGCAGGCCCATGTCCCCTTCCATGCCTCCAGTATTGAGGTTCTGACCAAGGCCAGAGGCAGGTTTTATGAACTGCATGGTGCCTGAGGGCATAGGCTTTATTTGGAACAAGGTGTAGAGAAGCTCCTGCATAAGCCAAGAGAAGGGGTCTGCAGAGCTGGGCAATCAGAGCTGGGAGAGTGGAGAGCATTTTCCATACCACTCATAGATTCACGAGCAAAGGGAGGAAGTCTTGTCTCAAGAGATTCAAGCACAACCTTTGAACCAATGCTGACTGAATAATCCTTTACGCTGACCCAGGGGCTAGTCCTGGCTCAAAAAACAAAACAGACCAACCAACCAAACAAACAAGCAAAAGAACAGCATTTGATTGCTGGTTGTCCTGCAGGACATGGACATGCGCAAAGCTGTGTCTTCTCAGGAGCAGCCAGAGAAGGGACTTCTGAGCTCCCTGGCTGACCGCAGACAAACGTGTAAACTCCCTGATTTGCAGAAGCCACTTTCACATCATGCAGAGATACAACGGTAGAGGATAAAAGTTTTATTGACTCTGGTGGCTTAAGCTCAACCTATTTGTATAAGCAGAAATGGCTTATGCTGACTCCTAAAAAGCCACCAGACTGCTATTCAAGTTTCTGTGTTAAAGAAAAAAAAATCTAGAAACTAACGATAAAAAACATTATAATTATGTATTTATTTTCCTTCCATTTCTTAGCTGATTTAAAAAGCAGTTATATAAAACAGTACCTATGAAATTAATTATATTGTTGGCCCTTTAACATATAGAAATGTTAATATTATTTTTTACAATAACAGCACAAAAGGGAGGAAGCTATATTGCAGTAAAGAAATAACACCAGATGGTAACTCACATTCACATGGGTAAACAAAGAGAACCACAAATGAATTATAAGAAGGTTATTTTTTTTTTAAAGAGAACCTTATAAATGTTACTGAGTCTTTTTTCTCTTTGCTTTTTTTTAATTAAAAAAAATGTTTAATATTTTATTTATTATTTCGAGAGAGAGAGGAAGACAGAGAGAGAAACATCAATGTATAGTTGCCTTTCACCTGCCTCCAGCCACGGAGCTGGCTGGAGACCTGGCTTGCAACCTGGTCTTTACTTTTTTAAAATACATAATATAAAAAGCAATTATTATAACATTTTTCTGGATTTTAAGATATATAGGGTTAATATCTATAGCAATAATAGCATATATAAAGAAAAGAGAATAGAGCTATCAAGGTAATATTTCTATACCTCTTTTTTTAAAGATTTTATCTATCTTTTCCAGAGAGAGGGGAAGGGAGAGAGGCAGAGAGGGAGAGAAGCATCAATGTATGGTTGCCTTTCACCTGCCTCCAGCTACAGACCTGGCTGGAGACCTGGCTTGCAACCTGGTTATATGCCCTGGCTGGGAATCGAACCAGCAACCTTTGGGTTCACAGGCTGGAGCCTATCCACTAAGCCACCACCCAGAGCTCACTCAGCCACCAGCCAGGGCTCGTCTATATTGTATCAGAATTAAGATAATATGAATCTGAAGTAGATTCTGATGTTATGACGTATATTAAAGTCCTAGACATATAATAAAAACTAAAAAAAAAAAAATAGCTAAAAATTGTTAAAAGAAGTTAAATAGTATCCTAAAGAATATTTATTCAGTGCAAAGAAGGGACAGAATTACAAAATAATCATGAGTCACATTGAAAACAAAAAACACAATGGCAGATGTAAATTCAAATATATTACTGACAACGCTTAATATTAATGGCTTAAACAACCCAATAAAATGACAGCTAGACTGCCTTAAAAACTCTAATTATATGCTATTTTTAGAATGCATACTTTAGATTTGGTTACGGACAGTTGAAAGTAGAAGGGTGATAAAATATATCAGGTCCACAGATACTATAAGAGAGTTGAAGTGATTGCACAAGCATCAGCATCTTGAATCTCTCTGATTCCTTTGCAAACTTCTTTTCCTTTCAGCTATTTCATCCCTGTGCACCAATGCTCTGTTTTCTGTCATATTTCTTTATCCTGTCCCCCACCCCACAGTCCCACCTCCCCTTAGTTCATGCCCATCGGTTGTACATATAAATTCTCTAATTTTACCTGTTCCTCTCTTATTCTTAACTTCTCACTGTCTATCTTGTACCCCCCAACTATGTTCCCTAATTCCTGCACCATTTCCCCATTTTGCCCTCTTCCCCCTCCCAGCTGATAACCCTCCCAATGATCCCCATATCTATTTCTGGTCCTATTTGGATTGTTTACTTTGTTTGTTTTTGTTTTCCTTGTTCTTTTTCATTTTTCAGCATCTGTTGTTGATAGTTGTGAATTTGTTGTCATTTTAATCTTCATAGTTTTGATCATCTTTTTCTTAAATAAGTCCCTTTAACATTTCACACAAAAATGGCTTGGTGATGATGAACTCCTTTAGCTTTACCTTGTCTGGGAAACACTTTATCTGAGCTTCCATTTTGAATGATAGCTTTGTGGGATGGAGCAATCTAGGTTGAAGATCCTTGCTTTTCATCACTTTGAATATTTCTTGCCAGTCTCTTCTTGCCTGCAAAGTTTCTTTTGAGAAATCAGCTGATAGATAGTCTTATTGGAATTCCTTTGTAAGTAATCCTTTTCTCTTCTCTTCCTGCTTTTAAGATTCTCTCTTTATCTTTAAACTTTGGCATTTTAACTGTGATGTACCTTGGTGTAGTTTGATTTGGATCTAGCTTGTTTGGGACTGTCTGTGCTTCCCGGACTTGTAGGTATATTTCCTTCACCAAATTTGGGAAGTTTCCCTTTATTATTTTTTTCACAAAAGTTTTCAATTTCTTGCCCTTCCTTTTCTGGAATTCTTATGATTCGTATGTTTGCTTGTTTAAAGTCATCCCAGAGGTTCCTAATCCTCTCCTCATTTTTTTTTTTTTTTTTCAATTCTTGTTTCCACTATCTGTGCTGGTTGACTGTTTATTTCTTCCATATATTCCGTATCATTGATCTGAACCCCATTTTCCTTCCCTTCACCATTGATTTGTGTGTCTTTTCCTCTGTTTCACTTGGCCTAGCCTTCACTTTTTCCCTTGTGTGTTTACCATACTCAAGTATATCTGTCAAGTCTGTGAGCATCTTTATTACCATTGTTTTAAACTGAGTCTGAAGGCTGGCAATCTGTTTATCTGTCAGGCTGGCTACATCTCTGACGCTTAGTTTGGCCACTGGGACCTTGATTTATGCCCTTTTTTGAGTCATATTTCTCTGTCTCCCCATTTAGACAGGCTCCTGTGTTTGCCTCTACATCTTCGATAGAGCTGTCATACCTATTAGTTGTAAGGGGCAGAGCCTTACAACCTGTTTTACCAGGTAGTGGCACGTCTGCAGATGGGGGCTCTGAGAGGGAACTATGCCGCTTCCTTGGCACTCATCCTGTTTTCAGGCACTTCTCCTACTTCTTATATATAGGTCTGTCTCCCTTCTGGTTCCCAAGTGGGTGTGTCTGCTGATGTTTCAGGACCCTCAGGGTCTCTAAACAAACAAACTCTTCTTGATAATTTCTCTGCCCCAACCCCCACTGGTTTTCACAGTCAGTTAAAACAGTGTAGCTTTTTATTTTTCTCCCCCAGCGCTGGAACAGTGAGCCGCGGGATCTGGTCTGGTGCCCCTATTGCGGGTTTTCTTTTCGCCAGCAGACCCCTGCTGCTCCCCTGCCTGTGCCACCAACTCTCACAGCTGCCCAGCCAAGTGTGCTGGCAATCTGCTGGCCCAACTGCTTCCTCTGTGTCCTAGCTCTGCCCCTCCTACCTGTCTGGATGAGTCTTTTCTTTCTTCTATCTTTTCTTTGTTGGTTTTCTGTGCAGCTCTACATTCAGGACTTTCTGGATGTCTAGTTTTGAGGTAGATGTATTGTTTTTGGTTGTGGGAAGAGATGAAGTGTGATTATCTACACCTCCATCTAGAATATCCTCTATTTTCTGTCATATTTCTAAGGAAACTTTTCTAACCCAGGACTCTAAGTCAAGGTTATTGATAGCCACTCTCAGAGTCCTTCATGATATTAATTATCAATTGTAGTTAAGTAGATAATTATCTAATTAATTTGTGATGTCTCTCTTACCTGGTAGAACAGACTCCAATAAAAGAAGGGACTGAGCTGACCTTGTTCCTTTCTATATCTCTAGCACTCAGTGTGCAGCCTGGCATATAGCAGATAAGTTTATCAAAGTGAGTGAATAAACAAATATAGGAATGACCCCAGGAGCTGACAGAAAATTTATCCCTACTGCAGCAATGGCTCCATTTGTTCACTCCTATTGGTCACCAAATGAACAAGTGAGAGTTCCTCATAGACAGTGTTTCTTTCTAAATGGGTCATCAATTGATTAGTTATATTAGAATTAATGGACACTGGTAAAATACAGACTCCTAAGTCTTCTAAGAGTTTATTTCAGTAAGGCAGGATAAGTCAATGCATCTGTATGTTAATCAACTGATGTGTTTTTTTCAAAATGTCCCCATATTGCATGTGTTCATATTATCTTATATGGTCAAATAAATATTTACTAAGTCTTGACTAAAGAGTGAGTGCTAGGCAGATGGAAAATGGGGGAAAGACACTCGAGTCAGAGTTACCAAGTGCAAAGGCACAGCATGGGGAACTAATTTGGCAAATTTGGTGAACTGGGACACATAGCAGAAGTTATACTGGGCTGCAGAGATGATATGGGTCATGAAATGAAGCTGCCGAATTAGACATTTCAGGCCACTAACACTTGGCATATCATGAGTAGATAGTTAAATTTCAACTTACAAATTTCATGTAAGAGAGTAAAAAAATTACAGTCCGATAAGCACAAGACAGAAAGACTGTCTTTAACTCACCATTGATGCCCGTGGCCAGGAAGAACTCTAATAAAGAACAATCCAGCTGACTCTCATGATTCAGAGCCTCACATTGTGCCCATTGTGCGGGGAAGGAAGTTTGGGACTGCTTGAATGCCTCATTGAACAGTATAGAAAACTTTCCCAAGAGAGGTAACTTCCCAAGGGTTGAATTATGGTTATGTTTTGGCAGGGCTGGGATCAAACCCAAATCTCTTAGTTCCTGGTCCAGTGCGTTGAGTTACACATGAATCCTCATGCATAATACTTTGTATTTATGTGTCAACTCACAAAATATTTGAGTAGTAAGTATTCTGGGTTAGATGCTATTAAAATTGTCTTATTTAATTTTGATTTATGTATTTTTTCAAAATCCTTTTATCTTATCACATTATTTTTTTTCTTCCTTTAGATTTTTACTTACAAGTCTATTCTTACAAAAAATATTTTTCATTATATTAAAATAAAGACCTACTGAGACTCTTATATATGTGATCTGAATAAAATATATAATTTAATATGTATGTCTGTATGTGTGTGTATACATATTACTAATAAATGCCCAGATAGCTCTAAGCAATAATATATCATGTACAAATTAGTGTCTGAATTAATGTTGTGTGGCTAGAGCTAGAAAAACGGAGCCTATTTTATTACGTAATAAAATGTTTTTAATTGTTGGAGTAGAACAGCTTTATTACATACCATAACTTTTGGAAACAACACCAACCTTTTCGTTGACCAAAAAATGTTATTAGTCATAGCGAGACTGAAAATAAACTAAAGAATAACACTCCTGAAAGTGTCAAAGGAAGTGAAATAAAGTGACACAAGTATGGCTTTGAATACAAAAATGGAACATAATTAAGGAGCAGATTTATGGCAGAGCTTTTACATACACTCAGCTTTTTGAAGTCAGTTGTTTATAGCAAGAGCTTTGAAGTGTTAGCTTGTTTTTTTTTTTTTTTTTTTATTCATAAATGAGGGCTTCTATGATATTACCTAAACAAGTTTCAGCCAAAGAAAGCCAGGTCCATTTTCCCCTCTTACCCTTAGTGCTTCATTTAAAGATGCTTTTTACTACATTAAAAAAATTTTTTTTTGCTGTGTATATGTCTTACTTTAGATTTAAAATCAAAGATAACTATATACAGAAAGGTTTCTATATTAACACGTTATTTTTAAATAAATGTTTATATATGTCCTAAAATATGTCTTTATATATAAAGCATGATGAGAGCTATTTTCTGCAAGAAATGGTTCATAATAATAGTTTGCATGAAAATTTACAGTTATGATCACCAATGCACTTCCAAAAATGTTGTTACCCATATATTTTATGTTTAATTCTACTTTTCCAGGGACTATCTAGATGTCTTCATTCACTCATTTATTCAAGAAGTATTTATTGGATGCCTCTCTTTACCAAGTATTGTGTTCATAACACAGACACAATTCTTACCACTGTGGAGTAAGTAGTCTAATGGGAACACATAGTGAATGAGTAGTCAAAATCAAGCTGTATGGAATTGCTTTTTTTTTTTTTAATTTATAAAATAAAAACAATACTATCTTATTTTGTTCCTCTACAGTTATATGAGATAATGGTGAATATGTTCAAAAAGTTAAAAGTGTAACTTATATAGAATTTAATAAATGGATAGTGAAGAGATCATATTAAAAATCTGAGTGTCTACCTCCTTCTTGTTTGTGAGGTAAGAAAACTGTCTACTAGAAAGTTATCTTGCTCAGAATAAAAAAAGCTGCACCGCAGGACAGAGGCTTACACCAAATGGCATGTTGATTTTGCTGGTAATTGCTACTAGGTGAATAATGTATAGATTTTGCACAGAAAAAGGAATACAACCATGATGCTTTCACTCTTTGTGAATTCGACCATTAATGTTTCATTCCTCTGTCTGAATAATTACGTTATCAGTCCCTAATCAATCAGGTCTTTTCTATGAAGGAATCATAATCTCAGGCATTATCAATTAATTAATTGGCTTGTTGAGTAAAAGTACAGGCAAAAAGTCTTAGACTGAGAAATGGTTATAGATTCAGGAAAAGTCGAGCCTAGAGGGTGGAAGTGTTTGGTGACAATAGCTATAAACACCAAAACTCTTTCTGCTCAATAGTGAACTTCATTGCTTCGTGTTATTCACAGTTGGACAAGTAAAAACCTTTTAGAGAATGGAATATGGGCTTTGAATAGGGGAGAGTGGGAGAGCTCTAATGGGAATCAGAAAGCAGAGGCTAGATAAACCTCTTACCTTCAAGCATGTTGATGAGAAACCTCTGACACAATCTTCAGTTAGAGTGAAACCCAGTAGCAAGAATTTACACCAAAGTTTCTTCTGGCAGAAGGTGTGCCATTGCCCTGGAAAGCTGAGAGAAGGTTTTAGAAATGGAATTTCTACGATTTCTGCTGAGTGACAATGATACATTAAAGAAAGTAAATGAAACACTGGGGGTGATTATCTTTAACTAAAGACAAAGGGTGAGAACCAGAGGGCCTCTTCGGCAACATAAAAGATACTTTTATCTACTGAGGTCCAGAAAAGCTAAGGACGATGTTACAGAAATAATTATAAGTGTGAGAGAATTAAAGAAGATTGACTATTTAGTCCCACTAAGTTTACTATGCTGAGGTCACAGCCCTAGTTAGAAAGATATGCTGCTCTGAGTTTTAGGATGAGGTTATCAGGGCAGATGACCTTGACAATTTGAACTATGCACAAGTGACTTTACTCCCTGCTAGAGACTAGTGCTTCCTTGCTTTCCCTTACTCAAAAAAAATGGCAATGCCTCAACGTGAAGTTCAGCATGTGCTCCCCTCCTGACTACACACGTATGGCACAACATAACCAAGGACAGTAGAGTGCTGGGTCTATAAAGGAGGAAAAAGTATGTTGAAGGGGTTACAGAGCTTTGTCAACTTGTACTAGCACAGAATTCAGGAGTATATGGAAAATGGTGTTCCGAGAGTGCTGGGTTAAGGGGGTGGAATAATAAATTTGACTAAGAGAGAGTGTTATACAAAATTGCTTATAAGAAAATTTTTCCATGATACACAATTTAAAACACAGGGTAGAACCTAGGCAGGTGATGTTTATCCATTGTTAGGCTGGCTCTTACAAGTTTGGAGAAAGTGATGGCCCAGAGAAGAGAAACAGAAAGAAGTACCACAGCTGTTATATCAGATGGCAGGAAAACAGATCAAAAGGTGAAGTGAGTGTGTGAGAACAGGTGTGACCCACAAGTGTTCTCTGGCCTTTGGGAGCACCTACAGGCACCCTGCTTACTAAAGCAAATGCACAGGTGTCAGAGTGTAGAGCCAGCCAGGGTGGAATGTGCTAATGAACCTGGTTGGAACTACAGGATGAGAGGGAATCTGCTTGAGATAAACACTTGCCATACTTGCCAATCTGTATTGATAGTGACCAAGAGACAATGCACACCCTCTGCAGCTTGCAAGTTTAAAAACCTGCCAACAGGAGTCCTCAGTGGAACTCCTATAGGCCCATGAGGGCTGGGAGTTTCCATTTCCCTGTTCCATGGGCCCTAGAGCAGATCCTGGAGCAGCCCTTGCCCCTCAACCCCCAAAGATCCTGTTGCCTGCTCCCGTGTTGCTCTCCGGGTGATCTCTCACAGCAAGGCTGCCCTGAGAAGTAAGAGGGACACTTGTGACTTCTAGCTGTCCACTGTATGCCCTGACAAGTGGTAGGACTTGGTAGAATTGGGATTCTTAGTAAAAATGACAATGTCAGAATTCTGAAATAATAAAGGCTCAGTGGGTTTAATGGAGAGAAGCAAAGAGGGTATGATTTCTATAATGTTTGCAACGCTTGTAGAGGCAGCTGAAGGGGTTGGGATGTTGGCTGTAAGAGAGATAAGAAGATGGCTAACAACACAGCACCACTAGGAGCAAAGCAGACTGAAAGTTGAAACAACTATGCTCAAATTATATAATCAAAATAAATCAAGAATAAATGCTCAGGAGGCTGAGGTCAGGTTCATCAATAATATCACAAATCCTTGCTTAGTTTTCTAAATCTGTATGTGGTGATGGCTTTGCTTTTGGGAATAGAGCTACAGATATGTGATGAGAACAGGGAATAATATATTTGGCATCCAAGTAATGCAGGGAGATACTTTTTGGAAAAATCTTTGCACAGTTTTATTCAAGGGTAATTGAGAAGTAAATGGTAAAACTCCTCAAGGCTGAGGAGTGCACCACAGAAGTCACCTAGAACAGCAAAGATATAAGGTGAGGGTGGAAAAAGTCTAGTATGAATAACAGAGGGAGGAGATAATGAGTATCAGTTGCAGCCTCAAGACAAGCTGCATTAGCACCATGTGTCTCACTAATGGTCCGCTTAAGCATTTCTCTAGGAAAAGTGGGAAACCAGAATCTTGGGGGAAAATGTCCCCAGAATATTTTATATAAAGTAAGTATGTTCGAATGGCACAAAGGGTGGACTGTAAGTGTTGTGTTGCGCCACCCAGATCACCCTCAGGACAGAGATGTTCATTTCCCCTTGCTGCAGGGAGTATGGTGGCTGCTAGCTTTTAGAAGGATCCTTTTCATGCATTGATGTCCGCTGATTGGAGGAGCTTTGCCAAATGTCACTGTCTCCAGGAGCAGCCTACGTCTAGTCACAGGTTGACACAGGGGTGGGTATAAAGTCCTGGGTAACTTTTGCCCTGGGTCACTTTTGCTCAAGTCTGGGCAAACTGCAGGGTCAGTTCTTTATGGGGTAGGTTGAGACATTATTTGTATCTATCTTGTAGTTTAGCTCCTCTCTCTGTCCAACCCTATTAATTTCACCTCCTAAAGATGTTGATTCCAAGGATTCATCTCAGTAAAATTCCTACTTACTAAACTCTCTGCCTGTTTCCTGAGGAAATATTTTGCATACATTAATGCTACAAAATAGGTTATAATAATATACAGTATTTATTTATGATTATAATAAATATATGTAAAACTCACCCACATCTGTAACTGAACTAAAATTTTCGTATGGCCACCAATGGTGCTGGTTTCACTCACCAACATCTCTCTAGGAGTAGTTGCTAAACAAATATTTTTGTTTATTTTTAAATTTTTATATTCACTTACATTTTTGTGAAATAGTATATTAGTTTCAGGTGCACAGCCCTGAGATTATACATTTTTGTAATTTATGAAGTGATCACCCTGATAATGTCATATCATCTAACACTGGACATCGTTACTTCAATATTATCAACTCTTTCCCCTATGTGTACTTTACTTCCCCATAACTGTTCTTTAACTACCAAGTTGCATTTGTTCATCCTTTCAGCTTTTTTGCCTGTCCCTCCAGCCTACCTCCCATCTGGTAACCATCAAAATGTTCTCTGTATCTGACTCTGTTTCTGTTCAACTTGTTTGTTTATTTATTTTTTAGATGCCACATATAAGTGAAGTCATCTGGGTTTTGCTTGCTCTGTGTGACTTATTTCACGCAGCACAATACCCTCTAAGTCCATCCGTGTTGTTGCAGGTGGCAAGATTTCATTCTTATTTATGGCTGAGTCATAGTCCATTGTACATATGCAGTACTCAGTTCTTTATTCATTCATCTATTAATGGACACTTAGGTTGCTTCTATATCTTGGTGACTATGGATAATGCTGCATTGAACATAAGGATGCATATGTCTTTTTGACTTAGTGTTCTGGGTTACTTCAGAATAATACCCAAAAGTGGAGTTGCTGGGCCCTTCTTTTCTCTTTTAGTAGCCTTTATTTTAAGGTCTATTTTGTCCAATATAAGTATTGCTACCCCAACTTTTTCATTGGTGGTATTGTTTCTGTTTTCATGAAATATCTTTTTCTATCCCTTTACTTTTAGTCTGTATGTGTCTTTCAATGTGAAGTAAGTCTCCTGTGGGTAGCATGTGGAAGGGTCTTTTGATTGGAACACGTAGTCCATTTGCATGTAAAGCAATTGTTGATAAATATGTATTTATTACCACTTTCTTATTCATATTTTTATATTTTTTATTTCTTCTTAAAGAAGACCCTTTAACATTTTTTGTAATGCTGGTTTGGTGATGATTAACTCATTTCAGTTTTTCTGTCTGGGAAACTCATTAGTTGTCTCCCAATTATAAATGATAGCTTTTCTGGGTACAGTAATCTTGGTTGTAGGTCCTGTCTTTCCATCACTTTGAATATTTCATGCTAATCCCTCTGGCCTGCAAAGTTTCTGTTGAGAAATCTGCTCATAGTCTTATGAGAGCTCCCTTATAGATACCTGTTTTTCTCTTGCTGCTTTTAAGATTCTCTTTGTTTTTAACCTTTGGCATTTTAATTATGATGTGTCTTTGTGTGGAACTCTTTGGGTTCACCATGTTTGGGACTCTCAGCATTTCCTGGATTTGTGTATCTATTTTCCTTGCCAGATTAAGGAAGTTTTTTGTCACTTTTCTAAATAGGTTCTCAATCCCTTGCTATCTCTCTTCTTTTTCAGGCACTGTCATAATGCAAAAATTGGTTTACTTGAAGTTGTCTCAGAGGCTTCTTAAACTATCCTCATGTTTTTTCTTTTTATTTTTCTGATAAGTTACTTTCTGTTTCCTTATCTTCCAAACTGCTGATTTGATCCTCTGCTTCATTTATTCCCCTGTTAAATTTTTGTAATGTATTCTTTATTTTAGTTAATGTATTCTTCATCTCTGACTATTTTTCTGTGTCCTAGCTATATTTTAATAATTTAATTTTATTGTTGTTGTAGTACATCCATCCCCTTTTTATTCCCCTCTGTCTTCTTCTCCACCCATCGACTTCCCACCAAAATCAATCCTACTTGTTGTCCTGATTCCTATTTTTTGAAGTTCTCACTTTGTTTATTCTTCCCCTAAGTTCACTGAGCATCCTTTTAATTAGTATTTTGAACTCAGCATCTGCTTGATTTTATTGTGTTCAGTTCTTTTTTTTTTGAAATTTTGTTCCATTCTTTCCTTTATGACATGTTCTTTGTTTCCTCATTATGGCTGCCTCCCTGTAGTTCTTTCTATGTATTAGGTAGAGTTGCTACATCTCCCTGTCCTGGTAGAGTGGCCTTATGTAGTAGATGTCCTATAGAGTCCAGTGGCTCAGCTCCCTGGTCACATAAACTGGGTCCAGTTGTGCCCCTTAAGCAGCTTGTGTGCATCCTCCTGTTATAGTTAAGCCTAATTGCTTTTGGCACATCAGTGGGAGGGGTTTACTCCCAGGCTGATAGACTCTTGGGACCATTGCGGAGGACCTGCTGTGTAGGGGCCAACTCCACAGAATAGACTCACTTTAGTGGGGTTAGGGTACCTGATGAGTCTTCCCCTTGTATGCCTTACTTGTGGAGGTTGTTGGGTGGTACTTTAGCATCGTCTCTAGATGTTCAATGTGTATGCTGGCTATGGGGTCTTTGAGGAGGTTCAGGCTAAGTTCAATAAGTAACTGTGTGCTGTCTAGGGCCACCCAGCATGAGCTACAAAGCGATCTGCAAATGGCTGCTACTTGTACAGGGCTTGAGGTGCCCAGGAGTGGCCAATCTGTGAATCAAGGCTGGCTGCTGTTAGTGTCCTACCTGGAACAATGTTGCAAATGGTAACAGGGCACACTGAGGCTCGTTTGATAAATTTTAGAAAAGTTTGAAGCATGAGCCAAGACAGGCTATTTGTATAGCAAATCTACTGAAAATGGCTTGAGTGGGCCCCCAAGTTGAATGGGACGGGGTCTCAGGGAATCATCAGAGTGAGGCAAACAGGGTAGGCCAGGTTGGTGAAGGCTCACACGTGGTTCCTGCCTGCTCGCTCTATGTGGTGGGCTCAGCAAAGAAACAACGATCTCTGCTAGCACTTTTGTCTGAGGGAAAACTAACCCTTGAGCTTTTGTCCTGATGCCAAACAATTCAATTCCTCCTATGTCTCTGGTATCTTTTGAGATGCTTTCACAGAGCTGGAGCTCAGAATGGTGAGTTCAACTACCTCCATGCATAAGCCCTTTAAAAGGAATGCCTAGGAATCCAGAAACACTGTCTTACTCAGCCCCAGTCTCTGCTGGTTTTCATAGCTAGAATGGGAACTTCTCTTCCTGACATGGAACTTTGGGCTGGGATGCTTGGTATAAAGCTGGGACCCCTGGCTCTTTAAGGGAGACCTCACAACTGAGTCAATTTTCTTGATTTTTAAATTTTATGTAGTTATTTTTAGATAGTGAGGAAGGGAGGGATAATGGAAGGGAGAGAAGATATGAATGTGTGGTTGCCTCTTGCACACCCCAACTGGGGACCTGGCCTGCAACCCAGGCATGTGCTCTGACTGGGAATTGAACCTGTGACCCTTCAGTTCACAGGCAGGCACTCAATCCACTGGGCCACACCAGCCAGGGCACTTTCCTGATTTTTAACCACAACGCATGGATTTGGGGCCAGCCTATTCAGAGTCTTTGCCCCTCCTACCAGTCTAGAGGTGGCTTCTTCTTTATATTTTTAGTTATATGACTTCTGTTCAGATAGTTTTTAGTGTATTCTGAATGATAACTATCTGAATGATAGTTTAGCTGTGACTTTGGTGTGGTTTTGAGAGGGTGTGAGTACCCTGTTTACCTACACTGCACTCTTGACAGAAGCCCACAAATATTTGTTGAATGAATACAGGGACAAATGTAACATAACAAGAGATCATTGTATGATATTAATTGTGAGTATCACTATATGTTGTTGTTATTCATAGGGTAAAGAATCTAATCTGTGAATTTTTATCAACTTAATATTTTGATAGAAAATAAGTCTAGTCAGTTAATTGACAAACATTTAATGAGTTCTTCAATGTGGGTCAGAAACTGTTGGACTGTGAGGATATAAAGATAAAATGTAGTCTTTGATATCAAGCATCTTACATTTTAATGTAATACATTGGAAATCAAATTAGTTTAACAGGGGTATATTAGCAGGAAAAAGAATCTAATATTAAGAGAAAATGTAGGATAAAGTAGTTTTAAAATATTTCAATTATATGAAAAGTACATAGTGAAAAATTAGAACGAATATACCAAAATGTAATAATAGTTGCTTTTGAAGACTATAAGTGCTTTTGTTTTGTTTTGTTTTCTTTTCTTTAGAGTCCTTATATTTTGGGGAATTTTTGAAAATTTTATATTGGGAATCATTATCTTTACAGTAATAAAAATAAGATATTTTAATTAATTTACATCCTTGATGTGTATCTGCTCACTCTTTGCTGTATCATGGGTTAGTTTGCTTGTTATATAGTCATCAAATTTTCTGTTTCATTCAGTAGAATTTTCGTAGGGACAATTTAAATATTCTTTTCATCTTCCATTCTTTATAGAAACACTGAAGACTAAAGTATCTATCTTTATATCTTTAACATTATTAAATTTATAATAATGTTAGAAAAGGTTAATACTTCTCTATTTAAAACTAGAGGACATTTTAGAAACATTCCAAATTTATAGTATGCAAAATTAACTTCACACAATTAATTTATGATTCATTAAATATCCTTGATATTTTGAATACAGATAGATTTATTAAAATGCATGTGCTATAATTTAGCGGCTGGTTAGTTGGCACTATTCCTAGTCCCCAATTGTTGAACTTTAAAAATATTTTAATGAACAATTACCACATTTTATTCAAGAAGCACATTATTGAGCAAATATAGAAAACATTCTATACCTAGATCAGGTATATTTTACTATTTTCCTGGCTGGTAGAAACTGAGATATTTGCCTTATAAAATCTAGTTCTGCAAGGAGAGATTATGCTATTTTTGAACTTATTTATGTAGTTTCCACTATATCAAGAGCTCCAAGTATATTTTTATAACAGTCATGGATTTTTGGATTTAATTAATTATGTGACTCTCTAATTCTATTTTATATTCATATTTTTAATTTAATTAATATATAAACCCACTGTAACATGATAACCAAAGCCAAAATAATTGAATAGCATAAAATGGGAACTCACAGTATTGACTAAGCTGGGACTATGCTGTTAAGTAGCTTAGGAGTTTGTTGATATCTTAGTGTAGTCCAGACTCATTCCAATCTTTCTATAGTATGGTGCAGCTTGGTTACAGTTGCTCATTGAAGCTTAAATAGTTGTTGATTGGAAAGGTTCTGGTTCTTGCGACTACTGGTATTTTCAGAATGGAGGGAACAAAATTCAGGAACTTCAGGTAGTTTGCACCTATTTTTTCATTCTGGCCTAGGCAAACAGAGGCAATAGAAAATTGAGACTATGAAGACCCATTGCTTTTCTTAGCCTTGACCTCCAATCCATTTTCTTTATTCTTACCACCGAAGTTAAAAATATTAGCCCATCATTATGTAAGAATGGGAGCTAGACAGAGGCTTCAAATTGCCAATCATATTACATCCTAATTTGTAATTATTCTGAGCATGTTATGTCAAGGTTTCACAGTTTTAGCATCCTATAATGTACAGGACACAGTGTTGGCAGGTTTAGAGTTGAAGAGAGAAAATATATAGTCAGCTGTAATGATGTATTATATTGGTTTAATTATTCTTTAAATTATTTGTCTTTCCCACAACAAACATTGCTTACTTATTTTGTGCCCCGCATTGTGTTATACCTTAACAGACAGGAGATATAAAAAAATAAATACAGGTGAAAGGCAACCATACATTGATGTCTCTTTCCCTTTCTTTCTCTCTCCCTTCTCCTTGCTCTAAAAATAATAATAAATAAAATATTGAATAAATAAAGTACATTTCTTACTCTTAAATTGCTCACTTTCTGGTTGTCAAGTAAATGTTGTAAACCAACAATGTTATATTGAGTGGTAGTGCTTGATGTCAGCACTATAGGCTGTAAAAAACAGAGGGATGTCCCACTGTAATTGGAGAAAAGGAGACATATGGTAACTAGTTAAGAGACAAGGCCAGATAGGTTGAATTAGGCAAGCTACATATGTAATATAGACCAATCCACACTTTGGGGGAGTAATTTATTATGTATCACTTTAATGCCATTCTATTCCACATTTTATGTAAGGGAGGAATGCTGGTAAGTGTGCTATTGACTTTAGGAGAATTAGCAATTAAGAATGTATTTAGATGGATGTCAACCATTGGACCAGCTTCAGAGTACAGTGTGATCTACTATTACGTAGTGGAGTGGATGTCAATTTGCCTTCTTTTTCTCCATCACCTGTCTCAGTCTGTGTGTGTTCACCTGGAACCTCTCTGTTTGCTTTGAAATCCCAATAAAGATCAGTCAAAAAGAAAAATCTAGTATTCCATACAGCTCTAGACCAGGTTTAAATTTCAAAGAGTTTTAACTACCTCCAGCAAATCATATTATTTCTCTCTTATTTTTGTACAGAAGCCACATCTTATCTTCAAACCAAGATGAAGAACCTAAGATGCACTAATATTTTTTATGTACATGCATTGGAGAACACTATTATGAGTACTCAGAGAAACTGGCATTATGCTTTATCCATGTATATACAACCAAAAACAGGAACATTTCTTTAAAAAAGCTGAACTTATGCCTATTGGATATGTGGATATGTTTGACAATAAAGTCAATTTCTGCATTTTGGAAAGTATAAGTATGGTGCATCATTTAAGTTTAGTGCTGACAACACAGAACAGAAAAAGTAACATAACAGAAAAAGTTGTTCTTTCACACGGAAGTCCAGAAGCATGTAAGTCAAAGCTTTTACAGCATCTGCAATCATCAGAGTCAGGTTCTTTTCTCTCTACTTTCTCAGCTGCTGTAGTGCTAACTTTTGAACTTGAGAAGGCCTTGTGTTTTAACATGGCTGTTGGAGCTCCAGCTTTGTCATCTTTATTTAGCTTGAATGAAGGAACAAGGAGGGAAAGGCATAGGCATGAATCATTTTTTCCTGAAACAATCTTCCTATAATTTCCTTACAGCTCTTTTATTTCTATCTTATTAGCTAGAACTTGTCACATGTCAACAGTAGGGGCAAAGAGGAAAATACATTTAATAGCTAGACGCATCACAGATTCAAATCAAATGGATTTTCCTACTGAGGAAAAAAGGAATGGATTTTGAATGGCAACTTATAATTTTTACCATCAATTGATATTTTAATTCATAAATAGCAGGAAATGAACTGAAAGTGATTCAAACAATAAAGATGTTTTAAGTCTCAGGTAACAATAAATAAATAAATGACAATACAGCAATTTGAGGTTCATCATGGTTGTATCATCCTCAATGTTGGCATATCCTCTTGGGCAGTTCTCCATACAATTCTATTTCCATACTTTATGTGTGACCTCCACATCCAGAGGTAGAAAAAGAGATGCTTGCTCTGTATGTAGAAACTGAGAAGAGAGCATCCCTGTAGCTCTCCAGCCTTCCCATCAGGTCTCCTCATCCAGCATCGGTCACATGCCCAAGCCTACAGGACCAACTGTTTCATTTGCAGTTCCCAAGTCAAAATGTGAGTGCAGGGCACCTTGCTCAAAAGTAAGAAAGGGTGAAGGTGGTAGAACATGAAGGTCAGCATGAGAACCTTCTAAGAATGCCCAAGAAGTGGGCTCTTCATGCCTCAGCAGATGCCCTAGCAAGCAGGGTGAGTTCGGCATGACTGATTTAAATCAAAGATTCATATACTAAGCTAGAAGGGATCTTGCTTTTCATGAATGATGTTCTCTTCGTAGAAAAATGTAAATAGACTCAGGGTTCTGTTGTGGAGACAGATGGGACCAATGCTTGTTGTCTAGACAAGCCTGGTTTTTCACTCAGAATGTTATGAACTTGGAGTTATGTTCTCTAGGAGGAAGAAAACAATATTGGCCCTCAAATGTTATTAATTGTGCAGAAGTATCTATCTGATTACTTTAAAAACCTCATATTTAAATTAACAAAACTAAGCAAAAAACTACTAGTTTCAATTTTTTAATTATTCATAAGCTGATAGTGATTAAAGAGTATACATTGATATACTCCTGGTGAATTATGTAATTAGAAAGTTTACAGACTTGTGCCTATCAAGATTGATAAAAATCACAGCTAATATGAAAGATAGGGGTTATGTTTAGAATCTGTTTCTGAGGTGGATTGCAAACCCCTATAATTAAGAGAACATTTCAAGGTAGATAAAATCAGGCATTGCCAAGGCACTTCCATTTCTCTTGCACTTTTTAGTTTTTCTCAAGTTGGAAATTGGATCTGGAAAGAAGGAAGATCACCTATTGAATATATGCTATCCCCGATCTTCCACCCATGCCACTCTGTTACTTTGTGAAGTGAATCTCCTTACTCTCATTTTGTGGATAAGAAAGAAGATAGGCAATACGTATTTCTGAGGGTGAGTCAAAGACAGTAGGGATTTAACACAGGTGTGTCTGACTCTTAAAAACCAAACTCTTCTGACTATGCCATATGGTAATATGATATTTAGGGCCCAGACTCATCTTTAGAAATATTTCATCTGGGATAATGGAAAACTATCACCCAATTGGCACATTTCTGTTTATCAGTGCAGAAATGTACTTAATTATGGAAGATAAGATAGAAATTGACATATATCTTCAGGATAAAAATTCTAAGGAAGTTGAGTTAGCTACTGTAGCATAAATGTGTAAAAATGGGAGCAAAGAGATATGATGAGGGAATGAAAAAGGAGTCAAGCATTAGTAAAATATTCCACTATGTAGTTCTTAAGGAACAAAGAATAGTCTTTCCTAGGCATGACTTTCATGAAACATTTAGGCTAGAGTTGACTAATTTCATATTTAAGATGGAAGACACTTAAGAGTAGTAGTTTTATCCATTTTACTAGGCAAATATAGAGAAATAAGTGATTAGGGTCATTATTGCAAATTAAATTGTGTCCTCTAAAAATGCATATATTGACATTCAACTTCAAGTGCCTAAGAATGTAATTTTATTTGGAATTGCAGCAAGGTTGTTGCAGATGTAATTAGTTAAGATAATGAGGTCATTAGGGTGAGCATTAACTTAATATGACTGGTTTTCTTATAAAGAGGAATTTGGACCCATAAACAGACATGCATAGAAGGAAACCAATGTGAAAAGATAAAGATCAGTACAATAATACTTACTCTGCTGCATTTAATCTGCTTTTAAATCTACCTGTTGAGTTTTTTGCTTTGGTTATTATAATTTTCAGTTATCACATTTCAGATGTGCTCTTTTCAAATATTATTTCATTTTTAAATAATTTCCAGTTATCTTCTAAATTTTTTTTTTGCTTGTCTTAAAGCACAATAATTTTACATAATATATCATCTAATTACAACATTTGCACCTATTTCTGTTATTTGGTTACTTTTCCCCTCTTGGCTTTATATCCCTTACCCCATTATCTGGTATGCCAGATTTACTCTGAGTTTATATTTGAAGTTTAATTTAAAAAGTAACTGGCAGCATGGGATGATCCCCTCCTCCCACTGGAAAAGGGGAGTATCATGTTTGTTTGCAAATGCATTGCAGAAACAATGTTTTCAGGTTGCAAGCATGAGGTTTTTCATTAATTAAACAATATGAACCAAGGAGTAGAGAGTGAGAGTAGGTTTTTCATCTGGGGAGGGGAGAAGGGAGGTGTTCATGTTTATATTTACTTCCAAAACATAGAGCTCTTTATGATTCCTTCATAAAGCACAGGCTCCTTACCAGGCCCACACCTTTTTTCAGCAGCGAGATTTCAATTTTTGTCCTCTGGCCTCTCCAAGCAGCGCAATCCACCAGACCCTTCTCAAGGATAAACAAATGCTTCTAGGAATAAAACAGTCCTCAGTGCTCTGCTCCTTTTTTTAAGACCCTGGAGCTTGACTAATTTGTTTGCTCCTTGATGCTTTTATTGGAGATACAGTTTTCCTTTCATAGCCCTCTGAACAGTATTTTCAGTGGAAGGGCTGCTCCAAATTATTAATATGTAACCTGTAATTACCCAAAGCAGAAGTCTCAATTTTCTTTCCAATACAAAATGTTCAGAATTTCCTTTAATATTTAGTAGCAGTACTGTTGGGAAACCAGCCAACACTTTTCCAGAGCAGCAGTGGGGTTTGATTGCTCGCTGCCAAGAGGCATTAACTCTGGAGATGAGTTTGGTGAAGAAGGAAAGTGGTTGTTCACTTGAAGGCTATACAGTTTTAGAATAATGGCTGACTTCTGCCTTGAAGTCCCACTCCCTTTAAAACACCCCAAAACAAGTCACCTTGACACCCTATGTAAAACCAGACCAAGCCATAGAAGCCTACAGTCTCTTTTCCCATTTTAAAAGTCCTGTCCTTTAAGAAATGCAGATTCTGGTTGCAGTTCAGCTCCAGGCATCTCTCAGGACTCTGTGAGCACCTGCTTGAGTCCTTTTCACAGGGTCAGTTTCTCTCCTCTGGAGCTGCTTTTTCTTTGCCTGTGGGTCACAAGAGTGTCTCCATGCTTGGCCAGGCAGGCCCCTGGCAGTGCCACTAGCTTTGCCAAGCCTTCTGTGCTGAAGGGGAACCCAGGATGTTTCCACACCACGTGGTCTCCTGATACCCACCAGGTAAGGACTCCCTGCAGCTGACTGGGTTAGCCAGGAAAAAGGAAGAGAAGCCCAACAATCTCTGTGCAAGGGAGCTTTGAGTTTTCTCTTACGGTGAGTCACTTTCTGCCACTTTTGTCAGCTCCCCAGTGTCTTTAACCCTCTTTTCAGCTGCCATTTTAGTAGAGCCTTTGTTGGATGGGGCTCTGGACGCCTCAGGTCAGCTCACACTGGTGCAGTATGAGCTTCCCCCCAGCTACATCAAGAGTGGTAGAGTGGCTCCACTTCTGCAGGTTCACTTGCCAGGATGCCTTTGTTTACAGTTTGTTCCCTGTGGGCAGCGTCTCCTTCTGCAACCCCACCCTTTGAAAAGGCAAGGGACAATTGGTTGCTATTTTTAATCTGTTTCCCTGGGGGCTCCCTAACCAGCAATTTTGCAACCCCATCCCATCTGAGGAGGGGGGCTGGCTCTCCCAGGATCTGGGTCCCTTGCCTGAACTGGCTTCCAGCTTTCCAGCAATCTCTGGTCTGACCTGTCCCATTACAGTACAAAACAAGAAACTTTGCAGGCAATTTCACTTTCTGATTTTTTTGTAATTTTCATGTCCTGCCTTCAACCAAAATAGAAATCCCTCATTATTTGAAGACTTCTTAGTGATTGGCATGACTGGCAAAGCAGCTAGCAGATTTTTAATAAATGAATTGAATGAATGAATTGGTAAATCAATCCATTAAGTCATAATTAAATTATGAAATCTTTGCATACAACAAGGCAGAAAACTACAGCAGGTCAGGTAGCAAAATTATCCTACATCTGCTTTTATTATAAGGAAAAAAACAAAAAGTAAACAAACTGAAATCGATATATTTGGTTGCCAAATGTTCTTTCCTTCTCCTTTGTATCTAGATAATAATCTCAATCTCTGACATTATATGCTGTTGAAAGATTAAAGGTCACTCTAAACTTTCTGAGAAATTCCAAAAGTTCTTACATAATCAACTTACAGAATTAAGTTTCTTCCATTTTTTGAACCATGTCACTATGCATCATCTCATTATTCTAGATATGTTCTCTATCATGTCCATCCAAATGTAGAACTAAGGCCCTTTCATTATTTTCTTATCTAAGCTCACATTCTCACTTGCATTTATGTTTTTATATAATAGAGCTCATTCTGCACATGCAAATTTATATCCTGCTTTTTTCCCTAATCTTCATTATGAACTTTTTCTTATATCATGAAATAATATTTAAAAACATGAGCTCTGTATCATATTTTCTGATATAAGTGTACTATATTTTACTTTAATTATTCTATTTTGGGGAAATTTAAATTAGTTACTATTCTTAACATAAATATCTATTAAATATATTGGCATATAAATCTTCATCTAATTTTTATCTGTTTTATTAGTGTGGAATTATTTCTAGGGGGAGGAATTATAATGTAATTATATGAGCTTTTTGAAGGATATAAATACGTATTCCAAAATACTTTTTCATAGGTTGTAAAAATTTACACTCTTATCCAACAGTTAATGAGGCCAGTTTTATATCACAATTGGTGAAATTAATATTTTTTAAGTTACTAATTGAGTAGGTAATACAGTACATCATTGTTTGAATGTACACTAATTTGATTATAAATGAAAGATTTTTCTTTGTTTTGGTCATAAAATAATTTGTAACTTTGACAAGGAACTCTATTAGAATGAGTAAGTGGATGGGTTAGGAAGTATAGTTTGTGTTTCATTCATAAAGACTTAATATGCAAAGGAGTATTATAGAGGTCTTCTTTATGTGCCCTAGTGGTAGCTGGTAAAATGAAAAGGGCTACTGAATATGTCTGAAATCCAAAATTTCCTACTGAAGACTGCGCTATTATGAGAATCCCTGAAAGCAAGCATCAGGTCCAGGATGTGATGAAAGCCTATGTGCACATGATCATAGTATTTTCTAGAAACAAATGGAAACACATACCAGTAAAAGTGATTTCATAAACAAGTCCAAGGAAAAGATGTATTTATTTTTCTCTAAGATGGACATAAAACTGCCCCGTCCTAAAGTTCTCAACCTCAAGCTAACCCAGGTGACATGCAGCTTCTCTCTGAAGACTGTCATTGTTTAAAATCTTAACTCTCAGATATTAAATGTACTGAAGAGCGAGATGCCGCAAACAATTAGGATTTTAGGTAAATGTGTTCCGTTAAAAGTATATAAATTATATGTAAACTGTGACTGTTGGTAAACTTTAAAAAATTTTCCTCCCTATGTTTCCATGTTTTATTAGAAGTTTTCCAGGGTCAACATAGATATGTTTGGCTTCAAAAGAAAAAAAAAAAGGGCGTGATTAGATTTAAAGTTTAGCTCTGTAACTTTCTCATTTTTTCATAACTAAGCTGATTTCCATCCTTTCTCCAAGCCTCAGTTCCCATATTTTAGAATGTGGATAATAATGTTCTCCTTGCCTTTCATAACGGATTGCTTTGATGATAAAATGTGGCATAGACCCTGGCTGGTAGCACAGTGGGTAAGGTGCCGGCCTGGGAACCCAAAAGTCACAGGTTTGATTCCCCACCCAGGGCACATAACCAGGTTGCAAACCAGGTCTCCAGTCAGGTCTGTGGCTGGAGGCAGGTGAAACGCAACCATACATTAATGTCTCTCTCCCTCTCTGCCTCTCTCCCTTCCCTTCTTTCTAAAAATAATGAAATAAAATCTTAAAAAAAAAAAATGTGGCATAGATAAGAGAATTACAAAATTTGAATGTGTTTAAGAAACTTGAAAAACATAAGATTTTATTATTCTTCAGTTAGCCAGAAAACTCCATTTATTGGATATGTGATAGTTTACTATGTTGTAATAATTAATATCTGATTTACTAAAAACAAGTTCCCCTTTGCTGGGTATGAAGATAAAGCAGTAAAGATTTTAAGACATTCACAAAGAAAACGGCAGATAATTTAAACAGACTAGTGACTCATAGAGCTTGTCTACTTAAACAAAAATGTTTATTGAGAAAGAGAGAGAGAATGTCAGTGTGAGAAACATTGACTGGTTGCCTCCCATACATGCCCTGACTAGGGATTGAACCCCTGAGCTTTTGGTTTATGGGCTGATGTCCATGCAGGCCAGGGCCATCTCTGCTTATTTTCAGATGCCAAGTTCTAAATACCTTTTGGGTGAGGGTACTGGTAGTGATCAAAAAAGCAATGACCCATCACTTTGACACAGTGACAGCTCAAAAGGCAGTATCACAGGGATGGATAATATTTTTAGATGGTCACATGTTATGATTATTCCCTCTGCCTGGGACAAAGGCAGTGCAGGGGCTGGTATTCAGAGATGAGTGGGGACATCCAGCAGGTATTTCTGACACATCACGTGCTTTTGAAACAGCATGATCTTCCTTGATAACAGATGATACAAAGGCATCTTTCCTGTGGGGAAGAGGGGGGGTGGTGGTGGTGGACAAAGAGCAACAGTGAGAAGGAAAAAAGGCATATCCCTTCAAAGATAGCTCAGCCTAGCCTAACCCTGCTTCTGTTGGTTTCAGACAAAAAGCGAAAAGAAGAAAGTTTATCTTCCATATGCTCAATCATCAGAGGTTTACTGTTGTTTCACTGGTAAAATGTATTTTCTACAATTGCAATCCTTGGTTATGAGACTGTGGGGATTCTGGGACAATGCTGGTAATTTTAAACTGTTGTTTGAAGAAAAAATAATACACATGCCAGAGGTTTCCATGTGCTTTACTGAATCCTTTATGATCAAACATTTGAGAGTCCAGCTAAAAACATGCAGATAATATTCTTTTATGCCTTTCTTGCTCTTCAGTTAAAATGTCATCTATTATTGAACACATTTTTTTTTGCTTTCCAACCTTTCCATTTAAACCACTCCTCTTATTTCCTCTTGCTCCTCCTGTCCATTCTTAACTAAAAAATGATTCCAATATCTTACATCACAAAAATGCAGTTTTGATTAGATTTTTCTTTTTAATGCAAGAGTAAACTGGTTTAACTATGAGCTTTGGAGTCTGTCAGATCTAGGTGTGAGTCTCTACCTCCACACACATTATCTGTAAGACTTTATTTAATGCCCTTAAGATTTAGTTTCATACTTATAAAATGAGGATGATGACCATACATAGGTCAGAGGGTTGTGAGAGTTAAATCAGAAATGGGATAGGAAGGGCTGCATACAGTGCCTGTCACATGTAAGCCCTCATTTTCTTAATTCACCCTCACAATTCTTCATCGATATCGGTGCCTTGAGGGCAAGGAAGAATCTTGTTCTTTTTGTTCACTGGTATACCCATGTTGTCTACAATGACGTTTTTCACATGGTAGGTGTTCAATAATGTGTTGTTGAAAGAATGAAGAAGGCAGAGAAATAGTCTCCACTTACACTCTTTACCTTCCTAGGAAGGGAGCGTACCTAATGTAGTGCTGAAGTGCCAGCCTGCCTTTCCTTACATCACAGATCTGCCACTTATAAATTGCGTGATGGTAGGCAAGTTTCTCCATCTCTAGCCCCAGTTTCCTCATTGATAAAATGTGGATGGGGACAGTTGTCTCTGTGTGATGGGGCTGCAAATATTAAAGAGCTGGTACTTGCACTTACAGCAGTGCATGTTGCATAACAAGCACTGTGCAAGTGTTTGTTACTGTAATGACTTGGCTCACCTAGAACTTGACTCATCATTCCTTTATACCACTTTCCATCCTAGATGGGTTTGTCATGTCTCTGTGTTATTCACTCTTTTTTACTAAAACTGATCTATGGGGTTGGCACATATTAGCTGTTAAAAACATGTATTTTAGATATCTAAAATGTGCCTTAAACAGCTCCCCCAAAGATGTCCTGGCTATTATGCTCAACCCCATTGCCTCCCACATACAGACCCTCCCTCTGTCAGTGGTTCACTTTCAAGAGCCACTCAGAAAACTTTCTGTACATACTAACAATGTGCTCATAAAGCATCTATTCCAAAGATTATCTTGCACCATCTTCTAGAGTTCCAATCTTACTTAATAACATAAAAAGCATGAATACCATTCCCCCACCCTAAACTGTAACTATGCTATAGTTATTATTTTTTAAAAGATTATATTCATTATTTTTAGAAAGAGGGGAAGGGAGAGAAGCAGAGAGGGAAAGAGACATCAATGTATAGTTACCTTTCACCTGCCCCCAGCTACGGACCTGGCTTATAGTTATTTTTTTTATTCTTTTTTTTTTTTAATTTTATTGTTGTTGTATTACATCCATCCCCTTTTTGCTCCCCTCTGTCTCCCTCCCCACCCACCCATTCCTCCCAAAGTCAATCCCACATGTTGTCCATGTCCATGGTTCCTTTATACTAGGTTCTTGTCTAAGCTGCTCCCCTTCTTTGCCTCTACCTCCCCCCTCCCCCCAACCCCGTTCCCCCTGACCACTCTGTTTTGCTTGTTGTTACTTTTGCTCATTATTGTCCCAGAGTGGGTGAGATCATATGATATTTGTCCTTCACTGACTGGCTTATTTCACTAAGCATAATACTCTCCAGTTCCATCCATGTTGTTGCAAAGGGTACAAGTTCCTTCTTTCTTTCTGCTATATAGAATTCCATCATGTAAATGTACCAAAGCTTTTTGATCCAATCATCCACTGATGGGCACTTAGGCTGTTTCCAGCACTTGGCTATTGTAAATAGTGCCGCTATGAACATAGGTGTGCATAGGTTCTTATGAATTGGTGTTTCAGGATTCTTTGGGTATAGTCCAAGTAGTG